>JAPDDL010000999.1:0-262162 GCA_027422435.1 Schizopygopsis pylzovi
GCAGTATAAACTGCAAATAAAAGTTTTTGCTATGGCATTAAATGCATATAAATATACAGTTTGGACTTCAGATATGAATTTAAAATAGTTTAATTATATAAAACAATTGTATTATTGTTTATATAATATAGAATTATACGTAGTTTATTATTATGATTTCACAGTCCTAGTAAACCCTTATGTCTTTGTAGTGCAGGGTGTTGTCATGTTTGTGTGTATTGGTTATATTCTAATGAGCTGTGATGTCATCGTGACATCACACTGTCCTTGTAAACCGTTTTGTCCTCATAATTCAGGTTTCTGTCTTCTAGGACATATGTCCTTGTAAATCAGCAAAAACTCGTCGGATGTCGTGTATCTTGTTTTATAAATGATAAATAACAAATAAATGTTGTGTTTTGATGTCCTGATTTTTTTAAAGCAATTATTTTTTTATTTGAAAGCTCTACTATAAAAGGAAAGCATAGTCCCTATAAACCACGTTTTTTTTCTGGTTTGAAGAAACTGTCCTTATAATGCAGGCTTACCTGTATAGGTGTGTGTGTGTGTGTGTGTGTGGGGGTGTGGGGGTGTGTGTGTGTGTGTGTGTGTGTGTGTAGGTGTGTGTGTGTGTGTGTGTGTGTGTGTGTGAGAGAGAAAGTGTATGTGTTGTGTGTGCGTGTATGCGTGCGTTTGTGTCTTTTGAAGGAGATATTTTGAGTGTTTCTCTGCTTACAGCTGAATTTCTGGAACAGGCTTCAATATCCTCCAGACACAGAAGACAAGCAGTCTGAAAAATGGATTAATGTTATTAATAATCATTATTGTATGAATGAGTAAAAATAACGTTTCTAATTTCACAATAGAGACCACATGTTTATAATATGATATGATTAATATGAGAGTAATTATAACTGCTTTTGTTTAATATTTTACTTTCTTATTAGAGTAATAGAGCACAACGCATCTTTATATTATAATAACACATATCAGCTACAAATTACTGGCGATGCTATGCATGTTTTATCAATTACACTGTGAAGCGTTAGCTAAATGATCGAAATAGCCTTCATCATCTTTGCATATGTGGCATATCTGATAGTGTAATGCGGTGTATTAATGAAGCGTGCAGCTGTTTTTGAAGGTTTCTGGCAGATAATGCCATGATGATCTTTATTCTTCAGTTCTGATCATTTCAGGAGTTTGATCTGTGTTTCAATAACATCTCTCTCACACAGCGAACACTTAATAAACTAAACTCAGTTACATGAACACTTTAAAACAGAAGATCTACTGCTGTATTTCACTCTGTTATATAGGCCACTCTTCAAATGGGACATTCTAAAACGCTTAACGTGAAAAAGGCTTAACGTGGCTTAACGTACCTAAACATCGAACAGGGAAACCCACATTTCTGTCAAACCTTACTTGTAATAAACATTAACTACTGTCAAAAGAACGAGCCCTTATTCCACAGATAAAGTGAATAATTTCACGTTAAGCGTTTTCTCCCCCATAGAAGTCCATTATAAGGAAACAGCTTAACGTGGCTTAACGTACCTTAACAACGACCGGGGGAAACCAAATTTCTGTCAAATTGTACTTATAATAAACACTTTCTGCTGTCAAAAAAAGAGCTCTTATTCATCGTATAAAGTGAATAATATTATCGCGTTAAACGTTTTCTCCCCCATAGAAGTCCGTTATAAGGAAACAGCTTAACGTGGCTTAATGTACCTTAACAACGAATCGGATTAACGTCACACAAATGAGGGGTTTGGAAAAATGAATCGTTGAGCGAATCGTTTGGGAGTCGTTGAGCCTGTTCGCGTGGCTCGCGTAGATCATTACCATAGCCTAGTGCTCTGCAGGAGAGCGTGATCATTACGCCGGTTTCACACTGCAAGCGTAAGCAGCGCGTATTTTTTTCGGCGCCCATGTTAACGGATGAGAGCGTTCACACAGCACGCAGGGGCGGCGCGGCAGCGCGTAGCAGGAGCAGAGCAGGAGCGGCAGTGCCGCGATCGTTTCGGCGCCGAGTCTATTTTTGCTGCGCTGCTTACGCTCAATTAAAGTGACAGGACATTATTTATGATCGACACAAAAAAAAAAAAACATATTTAAAGTTTGTAAATGGGATGTAATGTATTTTAAACAGTTACCATGACGTTCAACAAGTTCGTAACAAGTAATGTTACTTGTCGTAACAAATGTAATATATATTGTGTAGTTTATAGGCCTATATGTTGGCATAGAAGCAGAAGTCATGCTGACAACAGGCATCATCAACAACGCACGTGACAGCGCCCGGTGTAGCCAGACGGGGGTCTTCAGAGTACACTTGTAAGATGACCTAATGGACGACACTCGTCTCATCGTAGAAGTGGAAAAACTAAAAGTTATTTATGACCCAAAACATTGAATGTATACTTACAAGCCAAAGAAAAGGCATGGGATGCAGTGGATTGATCATTTGATAATACACGAAGTGACAAACGAATAAATACATATTCAAATACGTCACATACATATTACACATGTAGCTACACCAAATAAGTCTATGATGTGGGTGACTTGTTTGAAAGTGTGTTTTTTGTGTGTTTGCTAATATCCCTATTAAAACGTTTACACATAGTGTTAATAAAGACATTTACGATGCATGTTGAAGATGTTAGCATGGAGATTGCTTGTAAATCTGCTGTTTATGAGTATGTTTATCAGATATTGCTTCATTATTAAAGAAGCGTTCGTCAGCAGGCATTATGAAGAGGTTTGCTAATAAATGTTAAATGTTGAATAAAGATGCAAAATATGTCAACATTGTAGATATAATCTTTTGACCAAAACTTAAAAGGCATGTCATTCTCCTATAATTAATGTGTTTTTTTACAAAGGACTAGTCATTTTGCGTTGGCAGATGGTACGTCATTTTTAATGTTTTTTTTTTTGTATTGAAAGACAAAAAGTACAATCTGTCCAATCAGTACAACTTTTTACAATCTGTAAATAACAATCAATACAAACAAACATAAAGAACAGCAGCTTACGCAAAAAGCAACTTATATGTGCAAAAAGAAACTTCTGGTTACAAGTACAAACCTTTAAAATATTGACCATATTCAATATAAACACAATGTATAAAATAACTATAACATTTCTGCTATGGTCAGTTATTGTTTTTTGCTGTTCCGTTGCCTGGGGGCACCCACAATCTACGTCGTATCCTTCTTCGTATTCTCCGTAGTAACAAATACAGCGCAATTGCCTTTCTTCTATCTACAATACGTACTGCACATAAACACAGATGCACATGTACAGTGTAAATAAAACAAATACAGTAATATAAACTATTCTAATAATACATCAAGACCAATTGTATTTAAAATTAGATTCGAATTTGCCCATTCTGTACAGAAGACTCTGTTCAGTCGCGCGCTGCAAACGCTACAGGTGGGCAATGGGCGCGCGCTGCTCCTGCTCTGCATACGCACCGCTTCTGCGCTGGCTCACGCGCCGATAACGCTTGCAGTGTGAAACGGGCTTGCAGTGTGAAACGGGCGTTAGAGATAATGAGCTGAGACAGGAGAAAATGTACCTGTTTATTGTGTACCATGCTTATTACAAAATGAAACTGAACAAAATTTTCTGTTTGTCAATGCGTTCACGTTGAACTGTTTCTTAACGGACTTCCATGGGGGATAAAATGCTTAACTGATATTATTCACTTTATACGATGAATAAGAGCTCTTTTTTTGACAGCAGAAAGTGTTTATTATAAGTACAATTTGACAGAAGTTTGTTTTCCCCTGGTCGTTGTTAAGGTACGTTAAGCCACGTTAAGCTGTTTCCTTATAATGGACTTCTATGGGGGAGAAAACGCTTAACGTGAAATTATTCACTTTATCTGTGGAATAAGAGCTCGTTCTTTTGACAGTAGTTAGTGTTTATTACAAGTAAGGTTTGACAGAAATTTGGGTTTCCCTGTTCGATGTTAAGGTACGTTAAGCCACGTTAAGCTGTTTCCTTATAATGGACTTATGGGGGAGAAAACGCTTCCTTAAGTGTTTTTCACGTTAAGCGTTTTAGAATGTCCCCTTCAAATGCACAGGTTACCCCTTGCACAGGTTATTAGACCTGTGCAAAATACATGAATAATGTCTGCGGTAAAGTTGGTTTCATGTTCGTACATTCGGACTTGTTCAAAAGCTTTGTTAATATGCATTTAAAAAGGATACTTACAATTCATTTTGACTACCGACTATAATGAGCAGAACCTACAATCCGTTTTCTGCAGAAGTTTATGTTTTTAAAAGACTTAAAAACACGTTGATGTCTATGGAGCGGAGTGACGTCATCATCATCAGAGGGACCGTCTACAAATTACATACTTTTATGGCAGGTTGCTAAAGACACTTTTGAGCTGAACATCTTTTATTTAAAACGTTTCAGAGCATCTTTCATAAACAATTTGTGCCTTAAGTTCATTTTATTTTGCTATTTTGTGTTAATTAGGCTACTGTAGTTTTTTCAATGACACATGATTGATTTAAATAACTTTTACAAGTTATTTAAGGAAAATCTTAACGTCTTAACGTGGAGGAAAATCTTAACGTGACCCAAATAAACATACTACAACTCTTAATATGGTCAGTTTCTCCTACTTCATAATGTGTTGCATCAGGGGCAGACTGGGACAAAAATTCAGCCCTGGCACTGTAGCCACACCGGCCCATACTGCCCCACCCACAGAAACACGCATTCACTACTTACATCTGTGTACAGAAGGTGAAATAAGATAAGCAGTACCATAACAGATTTATTATATGTGTCTGGCAAACAGTGTTGGGCTAGTTACTTAAAGAATGTAACATATTACTCATTACTAGTTACTCCTTTCAAAAGTGATATTGTTACTTTACTTATTACTTTCTGGCAACTGTAATTAGTTACACTACTAGTTACTGTAAAAAGTAATATTATTACAGTAACTAAGCTACTAGTAGGGCTGTAGACCGGACTCGAGATGTTTTTTCTATCGTCTCGGACTTGTCTTGGACTCGTTGGTATTTGGACTCGGACTTGTCTCGGACTTGGTCATTGGACTCGCCAAATGTTCAAGTTGGTCTCGACCGAGTCCAGCAATATATGCTTTTTTTTCTCTTTCAAAACAAAACCATTAATCTGGCTCGCTTGTTCCGCAAACGGGTAATGTAATTGCCATTGGTTTAACTCCATCTAGAACGGGCATTGTCATTGGTCGCCTGTTAAATGAACAGCTGCGTCATATGAGTGTGCGCTTGGCTCTGAGAGTGCGCGCTGCCTGGAGGCATAAATAATCTTTATTTTGGCCACAGACACGCTGTCGGCAAGTTGCATAATAAAGTTTGGTTTTACAAAGTTCTTTGGAGTTTTCCCTCTCATTTTCCTTCGCTTTTAAATACCTTATTAATGCCCGTGCACATTTTGCTTTTACTTTCATTTCAGGTCAATTGCTTATCTATATCTTACAACGACACATTTTCTCCAATAAACATGGGACTTTAATTAACAAAACGAATAAAAATACACCATTACCATGCTATAAGCCTAATATAAAATTACAAACTTGCAAAATGTTTAAATGTAAAAAAAAAACAACTGAAAATCATCAAACGCCGTGGCACCAAATGAATAAGAAAAAGAACGAATAAGAGCAAAATGAATAAAGTCTGGAGGCACGGAATACATCTGGATGTAAAATAAAATTAATTACACAAAAATGTAAATAAAGTAAAAAAATAAGCAAACACTGTGGCAATGGCTGGGATATTTATCAGATTTTATCGATTAATTCGAATTTACTGTTTTGCCACAATTAGATTTTTTATAAATCGAGGAATCGTGATTTTGAATAGAAATATTACCAAACGCTAGAATTAGACACTTTGATAATAACAGTAAAGAGAAAAGAACAATCCACCCTCGTGTCACATGATTAACCGCTCACGTGTGATGCTCTCTAGGCGCCATTCACACAGAGTGTGTTTTTGTGTTGATGCGGGCAGAGGAATAGAAAAAATACAAGAAGATGTGAGTTAAACATCTTTTAATAACTAGAGTGCCACGTTTTTAGAAAACCGTTTAATGCACGAGACGCTGCAAGAGACGCGAGCGCAACAGTCAAACGCGTCCATGTTTACATAGAAAAAACTACCGAACAGCAGCGTAATCGAATACAAAACCTGTGAAGAACTACTACTGTATGTCTGATATTTCAGGTTTGCATCCCGGTGACAGGCTGAAAACTGCTGTTCATTGTTTTACAGAGTCTTTATAGTTAATAATAGCACAGGTGTTATACCTTCAGTCATTTTGAATTGGAATTACTTGAGTTTTTTGGAGCATTTGTCTTGTATTATTTCAGAACATATAGCCTAATATGCATAATAAAAGTGTGTACAAGATGTAGTTGTAGTTCATGCATCTTTTCTGCAAAGATATTTAGTGATTTGTTTCACATTTACATCATGAAGACAACGTCATGTGTGGTGCACTTAGAATATACTATTCTTTAACTAGAGGGTTAATAAAGAGAAAGTTTCTTGAATCATGTTGTAGTTACATTTTCAAGTTGACTAGATAAAATCTTACAAAATCGAGAATTGGTCAAATATTAGTGAAATTGCTAAACCTAAAATATCCTCCTGAGACAACCCCCCCCCCCCCCCCCCTAAAAAAAAAAAGATTTCATGTCATTACATTGTTTAGACCATAAGAAAAAAAAAGATTGTGCTTTGTATTTTTTTTTTTTTTTGAAAAACTCTCTATTTTATTCATATTTGATTATATGTCCTCTGTAGAAGACACAAGGACTAAAATTAAATGGCATGAATAGACATCAAAACGGCGTCTTTTTAGTTTCACCAAATACATTTTTAAATCACCAAATACATTTTTAGGTTTCAGGATTTTTTTATACTTAACTTTGTTTAAGGATGATTCTCAACTATGTTTTAAAATGTATAACAAAATTATTTGATATATCATTTTGTTTTATGCAATATGTGTGTAAAAAATTCAATTTTCCATTAAACACAGTGTACCTATACACTGTATCTAATTTGCATATTAATGTGTTGCTGTTGGGACAGAATGTTGAAAAATAATTTTCATAATGGGAGTAATACATGGCCAGATTTTCATAATAATATATAATATTTCATAAGAAAACTGATATATAATGTATTTCCCTATTCAATTGTTGTCTCCCAAAATGCATAATAAACATGCTTTTAGTCCTGGTGTCCTCTACATTGAACATGTATGAAATGATGTCCTGTTTCATAACAGGAAGTCATATTTGAATTTGAAAACCCATAACATTTTCCTGAGATGTTGCTTTATGACAAACAATCTGGAAATTATTCAGATGTAAAAGACATTACAGAATATAATCATATTTCCATAAGGATGTACAATTTTTTTCTAAATTAAATATAGCCATCTTTAAAGACGTATGAGAGGGTTTAAAAAACATGTAGTATCTCTATAAAGCCCTGAATGAGCTCTGTACAGGACATCCAGGCTTATAACTGTGATATGTGAGGTCTCAGAGAAATACACTAAAATATAATGTCCACTACAGAGGCAAAAACTCCACAGCTGGATCTCAGGAGGAGAAATAAAATAGCCTAATTTGATCCTACAGTGTTGCTGCACATGCTTTTAGATCATTACAAATAATAATGCAAAATTATTATATTAGAATAGAAGATATGCCGTCTCTCGTATCACATAAATTATCAATAATTAAGTATGTGGTTTTGAAGAAGATTATTTTTTACTTTCTCTGTTTTAACCGTCTCATTTGGACTTGGACTCGGACTCGAACCTCTTTGGACTTGGACTTGTCTTGGACTCGACAAAGGTGGACTTGACTACAGCCCTGGTTACTAGTAACCAGTTACTGCCCAACACGGCTTACTACTTTATAAAGAGCACACGTTTATAACAAATATACAAAGAGTAAAAACAAAAGAAAAAGAATCTGAGGATGTTGTAGTGTCTGTTTGATGTATGTTTATGCCATTTGTCTGCTGTTACTGTCATTTTCTACAGTATGTTGTTCTTTGTTGTCACTGTCTGTTGGGTTTTTCCTCCTCCCTGTCTCTGCTAGGCCTACCGTAGCATCCTTCCTCATAGCACTGGAAGACCAGGGTCTCTGGCTGTACTGATTCCAGCAACATCCTAGTTAATGAACACAGTATAGGATGTAAACATTACAGCTAAATATTTTCTCTCTGACTGCTCTCAACATTGGAATAGTTCTACCGGCCTCGGCTGTTCTGTCCATCCGTAAAACAGAAAAGTTATCAGACGGCGTTACAGCAGTGTCCGGGACCGAGGGCGTGATCCATGTTTCAATCAAACAGAGGATGTTACAGTCCCTTATGTCCCGATGGAAACTTATCCTGGCTCTAAGATCGTCCATCTTATTCTCCAAGGATTGGATATTAGTGAGCAAAGGTATTGTACCTTTACAGGTATTGTCTGTATTATCATTGTTGAAACAATCTCTGTGAAACTTGTGTTAACCATCAGCAACAACAGCACACATGCAGAAACTAATAGCTATCACTGCATCAATAACTCCACAGTTACTGCCTTTAAATAACGCGACATGCAGCAAAACATCAATGTTTCTTGGTCTTCTCCTGAACTGAAGCACAATGGTGACCCACAAAACACAGACACAGATGGAGGTACACAAACATGCAAAATAAAAATTATTTCTGAACGAGTTTAAACAATATATTCCATGTTAAAATGTAGCATTAGACATTGAGGACATGTACAAATGCTATATTTTCAGTGTTTTAAGCGGTTTTTAATATTTTTGTTTTTAAATTATATATTTTTAATTGTTAAGCATGTTTGTATCTATAATGTTCTGGGGACGGTGGAAGGGCCAAGAAGACATAATGTGAGGGATATTTGCCATTACATCTGTAGTTGGCTAAAACATAGTTGTCTGTTTGCACACAATGAAAAACAATTAGAGTTTTTTAGATTGTCCCCGCACTACATTAGAAATTCAGTAGAGATTCGCAATAAATATGCCATCAAAACATTACCATTTTGATTGATTGTGAAAAAAAATGAAGAAGTAGGTTGACAATGATGTTGCTGATTTGAATTAGCAAAAAAAAAAACTTTATTGCACATATAATTAGAAAGTTATTGAACACGGATATGTGTGAATGTTGTGAATGTACGAATATAAAACAAACTTTACACAAATCTGATCTGGGTTTTTCCCGCTATTACCGTAGCGCGTAGTATATGCACGCACAACAAAATAACGTGTTGTTCAAAGTTCACAACGATAACTTCACAAAACTCAGACAACACAAACACTTTAAATTCCAACTGAAGATTACATCATCTTCACCTCTTACACGTGAAATGATTAATGTTATAAATGTGTTTCTCTGCTTCGTCTGATGGAATCACAGCACCTCCTATCAGCGTCACGTGATTCAATAATGGCGCCTTTCCACTGCATGGTACGGTACGGTTCGCCACGGCTCGGTACGGCTCAGTTCGGGTCGGTTTGCGTTTCCACCGCAGTTTAGTACCGCTATAGAGTGGGCGGGATTATTCACGCGTCGTTATAATTGCACCGCCTCTACTGCCGTGACATCATCGTAAACGCGCCACAAATAAACTCACAACAAAGAAAGGAGACGGAATAGTGTTCTTCATTCTCGGCATGTGGATGTTTTTAACAGCAATGGAGAGGTCTGTGAGAACGCTTGTGATTTACCCCCAGCAGCAGAGACTGTGACAGTGCCACGGACTGTAGAGGAGGAGGGCAGGGATGTGTTTAACAGTAATGGAGAGGTCTATCAAAACTAAAACAGTCAGCAGTCAGTTTTCACCTCCACTCACACAGGACCCCCAACCAACTAGATCCACTGCTCAAACTCCCATCTTCTCCTTCTGTCCCCTCACTGAGGCGGAAGTATCCAAACTTCTCCTCTCCAGCCATCCTACAACATGTCCTCTAGACCCTATCCCCTCACACCTTCTCCAAGCAATCTCTCCCGCACTCCTACCAGCACTCACACACATTATCAACACATCTCTCCTCACAGGCATCTTCCCCACTGCATTCAAGCAGGCTCGGGTAACCCCACTGCTCAAAAAACCTACATTAAACACTTCTCTTTTAGAAAATTACAGACCTATCTCTCTCCTTCCATTCATTGCCAAAACACTCGAACGAGTTGTCTTTAACCAGGTCTCATTGTTTCTTTCACAGAACAACAAACTGGACACTAAACAGTCAGGTTTCAGGAGTGGCCATTCAACTGAGACTGCGCTACTATCGGTCACTGAAGCCCTGCGAATTGCAAAAGCCAATTCCAAATCATCAGTCCTCATTCTGCTGGATCTGTCTGCCGCTTTTGACACTGTCAATCATCAGATCCTCCTGTCCACCCTCTCATCACTGGATATCACTGGGATTCCACTTCGCTGGTTTGAATCCTATCTCACTGGTCGGTCTTTCAGGGTGGCCTGGGGAGAGGAGGTATCCAAAGCACATAAATTGGTCACTGGGGTTCCCCAGGGATCGGTTCTTGGACCCCTCCTCTTCTCCACATACACTACATCACTGGCTCCCATCATACAGGCACATGGCTTCTCCTACCACTTCTATGCTGATGACACACAGCTCTATCTCTCATTTCGACCAGATGATCCAACGGTAGCTGCACGGATCTCAGGCTGCCTGGCGGACACCTCAGCATGGATGAAAGAAAACCATCTACAGCTCAACCTGGCAAAGACTGAGCTTCTTGTCTTCCCTGCAACTCCAACTCTACAGCATGATTTCACGATTCAGTTAGGTTCGTCAACAATTACCCCATCAGCTTCGGTCAGAAATCTTGGTGTAATCTTCGATGACCAGCTGACCTTCAAAGAGCACATTGCAAAGACTGCTCGATCTTGCAGGTTTGCACTACACAACATCAGAAAGATCAGGCCCTTTCTGATAGAGCATGCTGCACAACTTCTTGTCCAGGCCCTTGTCATTTCTAGACTAGACTACTGCAATGCTCTTCTAGCTGGACTTCCATCAAACACAATCAAACCTTTACAAATGATTCAGAATGCAGCGGCACGACTGGTCTTCAACGAGCCCAAGAGAGCCCATGTTACACCTCTCTTTGTCTCCTTGCACTGGCTACCAGTTGCAGCTCGCATCCAGTTCAAGACACTGATGCTTGCATATAGAACAATCACAGGCTCAGCACCCACCTACTTCCACTCACTATTACGAACTTACATCCCCTCCAGAAGCCTGAGATTTGCTAGTGAGCGACGCCTCGTGGTACCATCACAGAGAGGCTCAAAATCACTCTCCAGAACATTCTCTTTCACCGTTCCTGGCCGGTGGAATGATCTTCCCACCCCCATCCGGAATACTGGATCCCTGTCAATTTTCAAGCAACAACTGAAAACTCATCTCTTTCAACTTACTTGACTATATAAAAAAAAAAAAAAAAAAAAAAAAATAAACACTCTTTCACTTTTTCAAAATCTTCATCTTTCTCTTTATCTTTCTCTCCTTCCCTTGCTAGCTTGTACTTATTTGAACAATGCCTGAGATTTAGTGTTATTGGAACTTCCTCTGTATGTTTGCCTCTTCAAGATTAATCGCTTTATGTACTCCCCAATTGTAAGTCGCTTTGGATAAAAACGTCTGCTAAATGACTAAATGTAAATGTAAATGTAAATGTCTATGAGAATGCTTGGGATTTACCCCCAGCAGCAGAGACTGTGGTGGCAGTGACACGGACTGTAGAGGAGGAGGGCAGGGATGTGTTTAACAGTAATGGAGAGGTCTATGAGAACGCTTGTGATTTATCCCCCAGCAGCAGAGACTGTGGTGGCAGTGACACGGGCTGTAGAGGAGGAGAGGGATGTGTTTAACAGTAATGGAGAGGTCTATGAGAACGCTTGTGATTTACCCCCAGCAGCAGAGACTGTGGTGGCAGTGACACGGGCTGTAGAGGAGGAGAGGGATGTGTTTAACAGTAATGGAGAGGTCTATGAGAACGCTTGTGATTTACCCCCAGCAGCAGAGACTGTTGTGGCAGTGACACGGGCTGTAGAGGAGGAGAGGGATGTGTTTAACAGTAATGAAGAGATCTATGAGAACGCTTGTGATTTACCCCCAGCAGCAGAGACTGTGGTGACAGTGACACGGGCTGTAGAGGAGGAGAGCAGGGATGTTTTTAACAGCAATGGAGAGGTCTATGAGAACGCTTGTGATTTACCCCCAGCAGCAGAGACTGTGGTGACAGTGCCACGGGCTGTAGAGGAGGAGGAGAGGGATGTTTTTAACAGCAATGGAGACACCGATGAGAATGCTTGTGATTTACCCCCAGCAGCAGAGACTGTGGAGCAGTGACACGGACTGTAGAGGAGGAGAGCAGGGATGTGTTTAACAGCAATGGAGAGGTCTATGAGAATGCTTGTGATTTAACCCCAGCAGCAGAGACTGTGGTGACAGTGACACGGGCTGTAGAGGAGGAGAGCAGAGATGTGTTTAACAGCAATGGAGAGGTCTATGAGAATGCTTGTGATTTACCCCCAGCAGCAGAGACTGTGGTGACAGTGCCGCGGGCTGTAGATGAGGAGAGCAGGGATGTTTTTAACAGCAATGGAGACGCCGATGAGAATGCTTGTGATTTACCCCCAGCAGCAGAGACTGTGGAGCAGTGACACGGACTGTAGAGGAGGAGGGCAGGGATGTGTTTAACAGCAATGGAGAGGTCTATGAGAACGCTTGTGATTTACCCCCAGCAGCAGAGACTGTGGTGACAGTGACACGGGCTGTAGAGGAGGAGAGCAGAGATGTGTTTAACAGCAATGGAGAGGTCTATGAGAATGCTTGTGATTTACCCCCAGCAGCAGAGACTGTGGTGACAGTGCCGCGGGCTGTAGATGAGGAGAGCAGGGATGTGTTTAACAGCAATGGAGAGGTCTATGAGAACGCTTGTGATTTACCCCCAGCAGCAGAGACTGTGGTGACAGTGCCACGGGCTGTAGAGGAGGAGAGCAGGGATGTGTTTAACAGCAATGGAGAGGTCTATGAGAACGCTTGTGATTTACCCCCAGCAGCAGAGACTGTGGTGACAGTGACACGGGCTGTAGAGGAGGAGGGCAGGGATGTTTTAACAACAATGGAGAGGTCTATGAGAATGCTTGTGATTTACCCCCAGCAGCAGAGACTGTGGTGGCAGTGCCACGGGCTGTAGAGGAGGAGGGCAGGGATGTTCGTGCAGGTGTGCTGCGTTACTTGATTAAGTTAGTTAACTACTCATGTAGCGTGTTCTGTAAAGTGAATTATCAATAAACTTTTGAATATTTCAAAATGTACAATGTATCCCTTGTTTTTTTTATTTATGTGATGGTTTTTATAATCGTGGCATTAATCACTTGTCTTTTTCAAGAGGTTCATTACGTGCTCATACAATAATACATATTTAATATAGTCTGGAGGTACACTTATTCGATCAGATTGTTTTTAATTGAAGCAAAACACAGATACAGAGGTAAAAATATAAACAGAAGACATACTCTGAAAATATAGCAAGTTCAAAAGTAACGTTATATACATAAGGCTTTTTCCTTCGGCGTCGCGCCATCAAGCTCTCACTGGATCCGCTCATCGGCTATCAACGAGAGGAACGTCTGAACTTCCTCAACAGACAACGACACTGCTATTTTGTGGTTGATGCAAAAATGTGCGTTTGTTTAAACAGAAGTTGCGTCCGATCCTTCGCTGGCTGTGCTGATTTAAATCTAGCGGGTAGGGCTGTAGAGGAGGGTCTCGTGTCGCAAGTTCAGTGACGCAGTAATGACGATTCTCTCCGGCCAATCAGTGATCAGTAGAGTTTACACGTCACGTTTTGGTAACGGTACGGATCGCTTGGAACCTCGGCTGAGGTGGTACTAAAAAAGTACCAGGTACCAGGTACAGTACCCAGTGGAAAACCCCCCAAAAGTGAACCATACCGAACCGTACCGTGCCGTACCATGCAGTGGAAAAGCGCCATAAGAGACACTGTTGAAAGACCGCAGTCGAAAAGAGATCAACTACACTACATCATTCATGTTTCATGTTATTGTTGTGTATTTGATTTACTTCATGATGTTCTCTTTACTGAAATTCAAACTTTCTACTACAACGCGATTTGATAAAAAATTATTAAAGATGTACAAAATGAAAGATGCCAATGTAAAAACTAAATAAAATGTTCTGAAAAAAGGAAGTTGCCAGTAACTTCCTATTAATGTAACAGTTTGTGAGGTTATCATTGCACTGAAGAGTAAGCCTGTGCTTCAGTCCAGAAGAAACATAGATTAATGTGCAGTAACTGTGACCTATTAACTTCTTGATGAAGCTAATGTATGCATGTGTAACGGCTGTATGCCAGTAAGGGCTGTGTGTAAACCTCACTCTCCTGACCTCAAAAAGAGGCGCTTTAGCGACTGACGCTAGAGGCTGTAGCCTTTGGCTTTCCTTGTTAGAGCGCCCTCCTCCCGCGCCGGAATCCCGGGTTCGAGACCCGCTCGGCACAAGAACGAGTTGGGACGGTGCGGTCCCGTGTCGGCGGGTGTTACATATGTTTGTATGTGTAACGAGATAAATAAAATTGTAGCAATCCAAAAAATTGAAAAGACTCTCGGCTTTGCTTTTATTAACGTAAACGCTCCGGAAAACTACAGCATGGGCTCAGACTAAAACTGAAACACTTCTTGAACTTTTCCCCAAAAAACTCCACCCACACAGGAGAGCGCAGACTCGTTCTTCAGAAGAACACATAACACAGTGTTGCCAGGGCTATTATGAAAATGAATAATAATTATAATTTTAAGTATAGACAAATACAAATGAAAGTAGATCCTTTGAGTAACGTTTATTACCTGTCATTGTAAAACAGTGAGCAAGTGTGTTTGTCCGAGGAGCAACAGTAACTAAGGGGGCGGGGCTTACCGGGATGAGGCGCACAGTTCTTCCGGAGACACACAGCGTCACGTGATTCACGCGGCTGTTGAAAGCGAAAGTAAAATTGTATTTCTGAGTCCGACATTTTGTTGAAGCTCACATCTGACAGAAGACATCTTAACTCTACTGTCTTGTGTGATTATCTCAGTAAGTGTAAGCTTTAAATCATTTATAAATGTTTATATCTAACAAGTACCGGATGCACTGGACATCGTGGTTGTAATTAGCTGTAAGATCCAGACATTATTCATGTGTTTTGCACAGGTCTATTAACAGATGAAATTTGAAGAGTGGCCTATATAACAGAGTGAAATACAGCAGTAGATCTCTGTTTTAAAGTGTTCATGTAACTGAGTTTAGTTTATTAAGTGTTCGCTGTGTGAGAGAGATGTTATTGAAACACAGATCAAACTCCTGAAATGATCGGAACTGAAGAATAAAGATCATCATGGCATTATCTGCCAGAAACCTTCAAAAACAGCTGCACGCTTCATTAATACACCGCATTACACTATCAGATATGCCACATATGCGAAGATGATGAAGGCTATTAGATTATTTATAATCTAAAGATGTGTTGTGCTGTTGTTTGACTGATTATTAATAACGTTAATCCATTTTCCAGACTGCTTGTCTTCTGTGTCTTGAGGATATTGTTCCAGAAATTCAGCTGTAAGCAGAGAAACACCCAAGATATCTCCATCACAGGACACACACACACACACACACACACCCATGCTCTCTCTCTCTCACACACACACTCTCGCTCACACACACACACACGCACACACACTCAAACACACACACACACACACACACACACACACACACTCTCTCTCTCTCTCTCACACACACACACACACACAAACAGACACACTCTGACACACTCAGACACTCCCACTCACACACACACATACACTCTCACACACTCACACACACACATTCTCACACACACACAGACACACTCTACACACACAACACCACCACCACACACACACACATACACACTCACTCAGACACTCTCACACACGCACACACTCTCAGACACACACACACACACTCAGACACTCTCTCACACACACACACACACACACACTCCTCTCTCTCCTCACCTCTCTACACACACACACACTCTCGCTCACACACACACACACACACACAGACACTCCACTCACACACACACACACACACAACTCACACTCACACACAAACACACATACACTCTCACACACTCTCACACACACACACTCTCGCTCACACACACACACACACACACAGACACTCCCACTCACACACACACCCACACACATACACTCTCACACACTCACACACAAACACTCAGACACTCTCTCACACACACACACACACACACACACACACACACACACACACACACACACACACACACACACACACACACACACACACCAACACACTAGACACTCTCACACACCACACACAACACTCAGACACACTCACACACACACACACACACACCACACACACAACACTCTCACACCCACTACACTCACACACACACACACACACACACACAACACACACACACAACACACAGTAACACTAATACACACTCAGACACTCTCTCTCACACACACACACACATGCACACTCAGCACACACACACACACACACACACACACACACACACACTTAGACACTCTCACACACGCAAACTTAGACACTCACACACACTCAGACACACACATTCAGACACTCTTACAGACACACACACACATACACACAACTGATTAACTGTGAATCATTAATTATACCTATCCTGCAAACTTCTTAAAGAACAGCTGTACTCTCAGATTTCATCCACACTCAGCTTATTTTATCCATTATGCTACAATAACGCATTGAAATATGCACATAGTTCGGACATTTGTGCTCCATGAAATATATATATAAAAAAAATGTATAATTAAAGATTTTGGCATTTCAGTTGAAGTGACTGCAGGTTACATTGAAGTAGGGCTGTAGTACTCGAGTCCGGTCCAGATTTTTTATGTTTTTCTATCGTCTCGGACTTGTCTTGGACTTGTTGGTATTTGGACTCGGACTTGGTCATACTTTTCTTTAACTAGAGGGTTAATAAAGAGAAAGTTGCTTGAATCATGTTGTAGTTACATTTTCAAGTTGACTAGATAAAATCTTACAAAATCGAGAATTGGTCAAATATTAGTGAAATTGCTAAACCTAAAATATCCTCCTGAGACGCCCCCTCCCCCCTAAAAAAAAAAAGATTTCATGTCATTACATTGTTTAGACCATAAGAAAAAAAAAGATTGTGCTTTGTTTTTTTTTGTTTTTTTTTTAACTCTCTATTTTATTCATATTTGATTATATGTCCTCTGTGGAGGACACAAGGACTAAAATTAAATGGCATGAATAGACATCAAAACAGCAAAATCAATGGGAGTTATTTTAAATCACCAAATACATTTTTAGGTTTCAGGATTTTTTTATACTTAACTTTGTTTAAGGATGATTCTCAACTATGTTTTAAAATGTATAACAACATTATTTGATATACCATTCTGTTTTATGCAATATGTGTGTAAAAAATTCCATAAACTGGTTTCCCATTAAACACAGTGTACCTATACACTGTATCTAATTTGCATATTAATGTGTTGCTGTTGGGACAGAATGTTGAAAAATAATTTTCATAATGGGAGTAATACATGGCCAGATTTTCATAATAATATATAATATTTCATAAGCAAACTGATATATAATTTATTTCCCTATTCAATAGCTATGTCTCCCAAAATGCATAATAAACATGCTTTTAGTCCTGGTGTCCTCTACATTGAGCATGTATGAAATGATGTTTCATAACAGAGTCATATTTGAATTTGAAAACCCATAACATTTTCCTGAGATGTTGCTTTATGACAAACAATCTGAAAATGATTCAGATGTAAAAGACATTACAGAATATAATCATATTTCCATAAGGATGTACAATTTTTCTCTAAATTAAATATAGCCATCTTTAAAGACGTATGAGAGGGTTTAAAAAACATGTAGTATCTCTATAAAGCCCTGAATGAGCTCTGTACAGGACATCCAGGCTTATAACTGTGATATGTGAGGTCTCCGAGAAATACACTAAAATATAATGTCCACTACAGAGGCAAAAACTCCACAGCTGGGTCTCAGGAGGAGAAATAAAATAGCCTAATTTGATCCTACAGTGTTGCTGCACATGCTTTTAGATCATTACAAATAATGCAAAATTATTATATTAGAATAGAAGATATGCCGTCTCTCGTATCACATAAATTATCAATAATTAAGTATGTGGTTTTGAAGTAGATTATTTTTTTCTTTCTCTGTTTTGACCGTCTCATTTGGACTTGGACTTGACTCGGACTTGAACCTCTTTGGACTCGGTCTTGACTCGGACTCGAACCTCTTTGGACTCGGTCTTGACTCGGACTCGATAGTCCTGGACTTGACTTGGACTCGAACCTCTTTGGACTCGTTCTTGACTCGAACCTCTTTGGACTCGTTCTTGACTCGGACTCGAACCTCTTTGGACTCGTTCTTGACTCGAACCTCTTTGGACTCGTTCTTGACTCGGACTCGAACCTCTTTGGACTCGGTCTTGACTCGAACTCGATAGTCCTGGACTTGGACTTGTCTTGGACTCGACAAAGGTGTACTTGACTACAGCCCTAATGAGGACACAGCACAGGGTGCAGATGAAGAGGGTGTGTCGGACATGGATACGACAGAAGATGAGCTTGAAAATATAATTTTAATACAAATATAAGAATAATATAAAAAATATGAACTTAATGTGAATTAATAATACCATAATCAACTGTTAATAGACTGTATAACTCATACAGTAGTGTGATGACCCTTTCACATATTACTCACCAAGCTATAAATTAACAGTATTTATAGCTGTAACAACCAAAGAAAATTAAACCAAACCAAAGCGTGTCGGGCGCCGCTGCATAAATGGCTGCCCACTGCTCCGGATGTGTGTTCACGATAGTGATGCGTGTATGAGCTAAAACGTCACCCGAATCCGCAGCTTCAAATATATTATCCAAACCACCTGCACCTATATTTTTGTCTGATTTAGATAACCGCACCCGATCGTCACAGTCAGGTTTCATGCGGTCATGACAAACCTGGACAAGTCTTAGAATTTTAAAACAGCAATTTCCAGGCCTGGAAAGTTTTAGAAAAATAAATAAACCCAGAAAGTTTTGTTTCACAATTCTCTGTAGAATTAGGTTTAATCAGGTCTTGAATTTCGGTGAGGGATTGTGCATATATTCCGGCAGTTTTCGACTTTTATTCAATATAGCGTATAGGTTATATGAGTAAATAAATCCGCACAAACCATCAGATCAAATCAGTCGTTTGAAAAGAGCGTGAGTGATTCAGCTGTATCACGTCTTCTCTCTTTGACCTTCAGCGATACAAGACTTTAGCTTTTGTTTCGGTGCAGTTGACAGAATTGTACTTTTCCTAATTACATTGTTGCATCGTCACAAAAGTGTATTATTTGCACGTCCTTTTAAGCTTTATACTTGCACGCTCCAGAGGCACTATTCTGTTGCGCTTAAGTGGCCAAATACACACAAAATAACATCAGAATAGTCATCTGGTCAGTATCCTCATAAGCTCTGTCGATTTTCTTAAGTTAATGTAAACAGTTGCGAATGAAAGCGCATCCGTGAAATAGTTCTTGAGACAGCAGCCTAATAAAGCTGTGCAGTCTGTCATTAATGTTACTCAAACAACAAAAGACAAAGTAAATCCCTCTTGACCAAATAATGTTGTTGAATAACTTTAATATGTTAATTTACAATTTATTCAATTTCTGTAGCTTATTTAAAACACGTTCATATTTAAAAAAAAATTGTTTATATTTGCATCATTAATGATTTATCTTATCCACCCGCAAATTATCAGAATGCAATTTTTTTATTACCCGACCCGCGGATCATCCGCAGCGCCCGCGGATATAACCGCCATCCGCGCATCACTAGTTTGCGGTGTGTGTGTGCACTTGAATGGGTAAAATGCAGAGCACGAATTCCAAGTATGGGTCACCATACTTGGCTGTAAGGCTGGGCGATTATTTGATAACGATAATTATCGTGATATAATTTTCCTCGATAAAACTATATGAAGAGTTTGATAAATGTTCGATATAATGTTTATGCGCCAAAAGCGGAACGAATCGTGCCACACGGACAGTTTATCTGCTCGGATCACAGTTCAAACTGCCGCGCGGCGTGAGCTCACTAGAGCAGATGCATTTACTCAGTCACGTGAACACTAAGTAGTGCTGTGAGATCCAGTCAGTAGGCGCGTTCGACTTTAAGCAGCATTGCACAGAATGGTCAGTGTATGACAACAAAGTACCGCGAGAGCCAGTCGAAAGCACAGGATCCATCTGCTCTCTTATCGCTCTCGCGGTACTTTGATGTCATACACTGATCATTCTGTGCAGCGCCGCTTAAAGTCGAACGTGTCTAGTGTGAGAACACAAGCCGAACATGAGAAACACTGTGCAACGAGACAGTTTGGCTTTTCAATATGCACATCGCCATTATTTACCATGGATTTACTGTAGTAACACTCACTGCACCATGGTATTGTGGCAGAAATGTGGGATATTCACATTGAATTATATTACAGGAGTAATGTATATAATTATAGTAAGTATGTGTGGTTAAGGCAGCTATAGCATCTGTGCATTTATACTGCATGGTTTTAGACTACTGTTTTTCATACAAATAGTCTACCTAAAAACAATATAGTTATATTTATACCATGCTATTGAGGTGCTATATGTGTGGTTTTAACTGTTTATCATGATTTACATGTATGCTACTGTGGGGGACCAATGCTTAATAAAATATTTAAATAAAACCTTGCTCAGAATAAATGGTACCATATAAAACTGAGGTTGCTACAATTTTGTACAGATGTTACTGATTTTGATAATGAACAAAAATGTACCTCAGTTAAACGAATTTAATCAACACCTGCCAGCCAATCAGAATACAGTATTCAGACAGACCATGGCATAAGGATGAATATTTACTGAGTAACCCACTATTTTATAGAGGGGGGTCAAAATAGCCAAATTATGGGGGGGGGGTAAAAATGACTTCAGAAAGATAGCAGCATCATTGATGCATAAAAGAGCATCATTTTTGAATGGTCACCATTGGCACATTAAAGATGGCTAAAGTCAACAGATTTTAGATGTAAAATTAACATTATGATGCGGCCATCTTTCTGAAGTCCTTTTTACCCCCCTGTAATTTGGCTCTGAATCTCAGGTTAAAATGGCCATTTTGACCCCCCTTTACAAAATGGTAGATTACTCAGTAAATATTAACTATACCATGGTATTGTGTCAGAAATGTGGGATATTCGTATTGAATTTTATTATATTATTAATGTAGATGAGCATTAAATGTATTAAAGATGTAACAGAATATAATTACAGTATTTTTGAGATTAAAGGGGTGGTTGACTGGTTTTCTTCTAGGCTCGATTGTGTTTATGGGGTGCAGTCTAACATGTGTTCATGCTTCGTAAAAAAAAAACGCACTATTTTTCACCTATTTTACCTTTATTCTACATCGCTCTGTCCCTTCTCCGATAAACGCTCTGATGATTTCCTGCCTTTACGAAGCCCCTCCCTCAGAAATGCTCAATGGGCTCAGATTGGTCAGCTGGTCCAGTGTGTTGTGATTGGCCAAACCACCTGTGTGCGTCTAAAGAGCCCGATTGAGACTCAGAGAATATTAGTGAAGAGGGTCGCGCATAACCTGTGCAAGCACGGCTCTTAATGGTATGTTTTTTGTTTGTTGTTGTCTCATACTTTTAGATACGCTGTTTTTTGTAAATGCTACTGCTTCTAGCAGATCATTTTCATGATTAAAATCATTTTTTTAAATTAGCTTTTAATATACGGTTTTATCCCGATTAAAGCTTTCCCAGCAGGCACACAACGTCATAAGACGTTGATATTTGGTTAAATTACGGTTGTGACATCAGGTGACCAAAATTCAATGTAAATTCAACGTCTAATGTCAATGTTAAATTGATGTCCAAGACCGATGTCAGCTGACGTTGAGATTTTGTTGTTTTTAGGTTGTGTAACCAAAATCCAACGGTAAGTCAACATCAAATTGACATCAAATATTGACGTCAACACGATTTTCATTTTCTATCCAAATGCAACGTCTGTACCACGTCATGGGTTAATACAGTACGGCAACTGCACGCGCGTCCATGTATAACGCTTCTCTCTGTGAAAAATATCTGTCTGTCTGTACACAAAGTGTATAATTGGAACAGTTAATTGTTGGAGCTGAGCAGACTGGATCTGATTGAGAGAGAGAGAGAGATGCAGAGCAGGGGACCACAATCAACCACCCCTTTAAGATAAAGCATTTATACTAAATCTATTAAGACTACTGTTTTTCATACAAATACTTAGAAACTATATAGTTACTACTATGGAATACTAATGATTTATTAATAATTAATTCATTATTTAATAAATCTTAAACAGTCTGTATAAATACATTTCACCATATGTTAGTTTTTGATAATAAACATAAATTTACATCAGCATCCTAACTCAAGCTACTACTATCAACTCAAGCTGCCGTTAAACGTGCATTTCTGAAAGACAAAGAATGTACTATTATTAATATTGCAGCCAGCACTGCAAACTGTGCTGAAGAGACACATAATCAAAGTAACACAAACCCGTTTCAGGATTTGAAACAATATCACTCATTAGCAGTGTCGGGGAAAGTTACTTTTAAAAGTAATGCGTTACAATATTGCGTTACTCTCTAAAAAACTAACTAATTACGTTACTTAGTTACTTTTTATGGAAAGTAATGCGTTACGTTACTTTTGTGTTACTTTCGCGTTACTTTTTAAATATGAGCAGGGCTTGATTGTTTGTTTTTAATACAATAAGTTATATGTATAGCAAATGTAAAAGCCTTTCACACCAAAAAGTGTAATGAATAAACCTCAGACTGAAGGACGAGTAAATCACGTCTGTACAGAAGAACACAGGAGAAGAAGATTCAACACTCTTCAGCAATAAATTGAATTCATTATTTAATAAATCTCAAACAGTCTGTATAAATACATTTCACCATATGTTAGTTTTTGATAATAAACATAGCATCCTAACTCAAGCTACTACTATCAACTCAGGTCTTACGGGTTTGAAACCACATGAGTAATTAATGACTGAATTTTCATTTTTGGGTGAACTATCCCTTTAAATATCTCTCAAAATATTCAGTAGCCAAGTTATAATTCAGAAATAGGCTGTGCTGTTTATACTTTACATACAAATGTAAAGTCTTAAAATGATGCAGTTGCACAAACAATATTATCAAGACTATATATTGTAACGTTATAGAATAGAGCAGGGGTAGGCAACGTCGGTCCTGGAGTGCGATGTCCTGCAGAGTTTAGCTCCAACCCTGAATAAACCTCACCTGTCTGCTGTCACGCGGGGTTACACAGGGGAACCAGGAACGAGGAACGAGGAGACGAGGAACTTCTTCTAGACACTTTATTTCAACACGGAACATACACAAAGGACGTTAGGACGTTTTGACGTTTAGACTCGACAAAGACACTGGGAGCACTGAGGACTTATAAAGGGAAGAAAACGAAGGAGCAAACAAGATAATTAATAACACAGGGCTGGGGACTAATTAACTAAAGACACAGGGCTGGGAACTGATGATTATGGACACGAGAGGAGGGGAAACACAAGACACAGAGAACACAGGCCTGACATCTGCAGCCCTAGTGATCCTGAAGAGCTTGATTATCTGCTTCAGGTGTGTTTGATCAGGGTTGGAGCTCAACTCTGTATGCTTCAGGTGTGTTTGATCAGGGTTGGAGCTCAACTCTGTATGCTTCAGGTGTGTTTGATCAGGGTTGGAGCTCAACTCTACATGCTTCAGGTGTGTTTGATCAGGGTTGGAGCTCAACTCTACACGCTTCAGGTGTGTTTGATCAGGGTTGGAGCTCAACTCTACACGCTTCAGGTGTGTTTGATCAGGGTTGGAGCTCAACTCTACATGCTTCAGGTGTGTTTGATCAGGGTTAGAGCTCAACTCTGTATGCTTCAGGTGTGTTTGATCAGGGTTGGAGCTCAACTCTGTATGCTTCAGGTGTGTTTGATCAGGGTTGGAGCGCAACTCTACATGCTTCAGGTGTGTTTGATCAGGGTTGGAGCTCAACTCTACATGCTTCAGGTGTGTTTGATCAGGGTTAGAGCTCAACTCTGTATGCTTCAGGTGTGTTTGATCAGGGTTGGAGCTCAACTCTGTATGCTTCAGGTGTGTTTGATCAGGGTTGGAGCGCAACTCTACATGCTTCAGGTGTGTTTGATCAGGGTTGGAGCTCAACTCTACATGCTTCAGGTGTGTTTGATCAGGGTTAGAGCTCAACTCTGTATGCTTCAGGTGTGTTTGATCAGGGTTAGAGCTCAACTCTGCATGCTTCAGGTGTGTTTGATCAGGGTTGGAGCTCAACTCTGCATGCTTCAGGTGTGTTTGATCAGGGTTGGAGCTCAACTCTACATGCTTCAGGTGTGTTTGATCAGGGTTAGAGCTCAACTCTGCATGCTTCAGGTGTGTTTGATCAGGGTTGGAGCTCAACTCTGCATGCTTCAGGTGTGTTTGATCAGGGTTGGAGCTCAACTCTGCAGGACCTACACCTGGAATAGAGTGTCACAGGGATGGCATATTTTTGCAAGCCTGGTTTGCATCTGGTTCCCTCAACAAAATCCCAGAATATTTTTTTCATTTGCTTATGGATTATTGTAGAAAATCTCTGTGACAACAAAACATTGTTCATCATGATAACCTCTTAACAAATAAACACAGCTTTTATTCATTTTGAATCCTAAATACAATCATTGACGTAAAGACTATAAATACAAGAGGGTATTACTTATGTATTGTATGCTGTGGAATAAAAGGTGAAAATATCTTGAGCTCCTTCAAAAACCAATTGACTTTGTGATGATGGAATCAGAAGTGCAAACATACAACTTGTTTCTGTGTTTTAGGACTCATTCATGCAGCACTGTATTCAGGAATCACAAATATACATTACACATTATCTTCTCAGAAATATGAAATATCTTGCCTTTATATTTGCTGATGAAGTGCTCTTGGAGACTGGTTTATCGATTTTACAAGCAATGTAATGCTCTGCATCTTGTTGAGGTCTTCTTCGTCTTGTATTTCTTCGGATTCCCAGCATTGTGACACAGGACAGCTGCTGTAATGACGGGGAAAAAGATATATAAGGTGAATGGAATAAACAACCATAATTACAATTCTTGTTGATCTTACTCACCAAAACACATCATTAGCTTTAACTACACTTAAACTAAATGTAATAATATATATACACACACTGCTTAACATGTCAGGTTTGTGCCACAGCTGGCCTGAACTAACAGTATTGGTGATTAACTATATCATTTGTGATGTTTCTGTAATTAATCCAGCAGTATGTGTAGCTCTTTAGTCACAGCAGTAAAACAATTAATAAAATAAAGTAAAAAGCAAAGCACTTTATTTAGCTTTTAACGCAGATGCCCAATTTTGTGTTTATTATGACAGGTGATCTAATAAATGTATAAAGCACATGGAAATTTTGCTTAAGACATTTATTAGACTGTATTTGTTGATTAATTGGGTATCTGAATAAAAAAATAATAAAGTGCTTTACTATTTTTCTGCCATCCTTGTAAAACAATAAATTCAACAATAAAACAATAATTATATTTAATTGGGACTAAAGAGCTACCGCTGGATTAACCATTACAGAAAAATCACAAATGATTTAGTTAATCACCAATATTGTTAGTTTAGGGAACATGATTTCATGTGTATTATTTCAGTTATATTCAATATAATAACAGTACATGTGATGTCTAAAAGTATTTTAGATTACTAAAATTACAACAACGTTGATAGAAAAACCATTGGTTCTAGTGTGTCTGTGAAAAGATGATCTCAATTCATACTTATATTAAGAGCTACTAGAATATTGGACATGTTCAGTCCATAACTTGATATTTTCTGTCCATAATACAGACTTAAATTAGAGAGCTAGATTCACATGGACTATTTTCATGACACTTTTAATCAGCTTTGACACACTTTAAAAATACTCAAATCTAGTATAGTTCATATAGTTCAACCACTAACTTGGTTGTTTTAATTAAATTGTAGATTCTATATTACTGTTATACATTAAATATATATGCATTTTCAGAAGAAGACTTGATCTTACCTTTGCTTCGTTAATGTGCATGGAGGAGTGGGGGATGGGTCTGCCTCTGCCTGGCGCCAAACGCGTTCTCAATTGAGCTGACGTCATTGTCACGTGTCTGCATTTCCCGGGGAAACGCGACCCTCCATTTATTTATTAAATATTATAAATATTTTGACAAAGACATAGAAAATGATCTTATTACAAGGACCTTATGTTTTAAACCACTACTGGTTCAGCAAACTTTAAAAAAAAATAGTACCTATATTGTTCTGAGCCGGACTGACACCTGCCCTGCGTTCCAAACGGCGCCGTGATGCCAATCCGATATGCAGGTCTTCAAATGTGTGTTCCTAATGACTCTTTTGAGCCATGTACACGTTCCAAGGCTGCTGTTGTGAAGAATGCAGCCTTACAATGGTTAGGGCGCACTAGTGATGATCTTCTCTGAATAGAACACACCCCTGTGTCGATCCAGCAACCGTGACAAACAAGGACACTTGACACAAAGTGATCGAACTCATTACAATCATGAAATAAAAATCGTTTATATTGCATTTTATATCATATTTATATTTGTTTAGATAGAATATTTAAATTGATAAAATCGCGAGTGTAATTATACATACAGGTGCATCTCAATAAATTAGAATGTCGTGGAAAAGTTCATTTATTTCAGTAATTCAACTCAAATTGTGAAACTCGTGTATTAAATAAATTCAATGCACACAGACTGAAGTAGTTTAAGTCTTTGGTTCTTTTAATTGTGATGACTTTGGCTCACATTTAACAAAAACCCACCAATTCACTCTCAACAAATTGGAATACTTCATAATACCAATAAAAAAATATTTTTAGTGAATTGTTGGCCTTCTGGAAAGTATGTTCATTTACTGCATATGTACTCAATACTTGGTAGGGCCTCCTCATCTGCATTTTTTGGTCTCTTGTTTCTCATTTTCCTCTTGACAATACCCCAAAGATTCTCTATGTTCAGGTCTGGTGAGTTTGCTGGCCAGTCAAGCACACCAACATCATGGTCATTTAACCAACTTTTGGTGCTTTTGGCAGTGTGGGCAGGTGCCAAATCCTGCTGGAAAATGAAATCAGCATCTTTAAAAAGCTGGTCAGCAGAAGGAAGCATGAAGTAATCCAAAATTTCTTGGTAAACGGGTGCAGTGATGTTGGTTTTCAAAAAACACAATGGACCAACACCAGCAGATGACATTGCACCCCAAATCATCACAGACTGTGGAAACTTAATGCTGGACTTCAAGCAACTTGGGCTATGAGCTTCTCCACCCTTCCTCCAGACTCTAGGACCTTGGTTTCCAAATGAAATACAAAACTTGCTCTCATCTGAAAAGAGGACTTTGGACCACTGGGAAACAGTCCAGTTCTTCTCCTCCTTAGCCCAGGTAAGACGCCTCTGACGACAGCTGTAGCCAAATTCCTCGACACGTCTGTGTGTGGTGCTCTTGATGCCTTGACCCCAGCCTCAGTCCATTCCTTGTGAAGTTCACCCAAATTCTTGAATCGATTTCACTTGACAATCCTCATAAGCTCTCGGTTCTCTCGGTTGGTTGTTCATCTTTTTCTTCCACACTTTTTCCTTTCACTCAACTTTCTGTTAACATGCTTGGATACAGCACTCTGTGAACAGCTTCTTTGGTAATGAATGTTTGTGGCTAACCCTCCTTGTGAAGGGTGTCAATGATTGTCTTCTGGACAACTGTCAGATCAGCAGTCTTCCCCATGATTGTGTCGCCTAGTGAACCAAACCGAGAGACCATTTTGAAGAATCAGGAAACCTTTGCAGGTGTTTTGAGTTGATTAGCTGATTAGCATGACACCATATTCTAATTTGTTGAGGCTTAAACTACTTCAGTCTGTGTGCATTGAATTTATTTAATACACAAGTTTCACAATTGGAGTTGAATTACTGAAATAAATGAACTTTTCCACATCATCCTAATTTATTGAGATGCACCTGTATGTAAATCTTGCATGACACTGAGATAACTGGCGCTGAAACGTAAGAGCACGTGGAGCTGTGCTGTGTCTAAATGAGCAAATACAAAGCTGCTCAGAAATATAAACTGCTCATATATACATGCATATCTGTCCTTTACAGAAATATTACATTTGAAAAACATTGGAGGGTTACATTTTTTTACATATTTTAAAATGACACAATGTGTTATTAGAACAATTACACCTTCTAGAGCCATCAATGTGGCAATATTTGTTTTTAAATGAATTATAAAGAATTCCAAACATCACAAACTGCTCATCTCCACAGCCATATACAGAGGGAACATGCTTTAGTTTGAGGTCAAAAACAGGATTTTCTACCATTTAAAATACAAGAATGTATTTATAACTATCAAATATATGATGTAAATTACATAAAAACAAAAAAAGCCAAATAAATATGATAAAATATATAATGAAAGTAGTGGTCTTCTGGGGTTGTGTCACTGGTGTTACCGTTCAACAATAATCTGTTATTTTGAAAAAAGATCACACTGATGACATCACTTGACTTCCTTCTTCCTGTTTCATAAAGATCTATGAAGAAAGGCCCACGATAAGCACTGTCTCGTTTCAGTTATCAGACATGTTCTATTTTATCTCATGATTTCATGAAGCTTTTAGTTCAAGGCACTGGTATGACCTACTTTACAGTTAGGAAATTGTAAAAAACTACAATACAAATAGATTAAACTACTTAATTTAGTGAGTGCGATTGACAACATGTGGTTTGATATCTGGCAGCAGACTTTTAGTAAAATGAATTTTTCATGAAAATTGTCACTGCTGTCACCTTCCTTACGAGTAACTCCAGTGAAGATCAGCTTATCTTCTTTTACTAACTGCCTTCACTAAATGCCAGATGTATGCCAAATTTAGTCTCATCTATTAATTATTGCTGAGGAGGAATAAGGATATTTGGTCTAATGTATATCACTGGTGTTACTGTTTTTTATGTCTCATTAAATACAATGTGTCACATGTGGCATGATAATAATTACATCCATTTAATTCTGCTTCAAGAGGTAAGATTTAAAGGATTGCATCATTACTTGTTTATAATTGTTTCGAAAATATTTTCATTGTTATAGAAAATACATGGTTGCACAAATGAACTTATGTCAATGTTTCTTAAACACCTCTAAAATGGCCAAAGTAGTAAGGTAACACCAGTGACAAAAAACAGTGCATGTGGTCTTTAAATAAATGCACACAAAATATAAAAATCATTAAGCTGTCATTTATATACTCATAAAGTCAAAAGGTAATCTAATAATGTGGTCTGTCTAAGTTTAAATGTAAAAAAAAAAACATTTTAAGACATCTTGTCATACCAAAAGTTTACGTTTCTGTAGAATGACCCATATATATATATATGTGTGTGTGTGTGTGTGTGTGTGTGGGGGGGGGGGGGGGGTCCAAATGTGAGCCCTCCCCCAGATATTTTTTTTTTAAGGTTAGTCGCGGATCAGATCGTAAAAACAAACAGGCCAGGCCATCAACGAATGAATAGAGGCTTATCAATGGAGTGGGAAGTGCGGGAACTCCTTGGTCTGTGACTCCAGCAGTTCATTATTCAGCCTAATTTCAGGGTATCATGCTAGCTACCTAGCTGTAATACTGAGCCATTTAAACGTGATATTTTTTCACATTTATTCAAAAATTTCCGCGGTATTTTTGACCATGGCACTACTTTTTAGGTGTCTACTTGCTTATCGTCTGAAAAAAAAGGCGAATGTCCGCCTGTTCGTCCTGCTTCTTTCTTTTAGCTCCTACCTTCATTTCATTTAAGCACCAGTGACAGTCGGACTGAGCGGTTTTTTTCAAACGATGCCGCAAGCCGGCGTTTACGGGCTCAACCAAGTGTACAATCGAGGGGGGGGGTGGTCACACAGTTTTGTTTCCCTTGTTTTTCCTAAATTGAAAGTAAATCGGAAATAACAACAGATCCACTTGGCTATAACCAGGGTTCATAAAAGGAGGGCATATCATATGTCACATATTACAATATAATAGGCCTATTATTGGGGGGGACAGATTGGTATTTTTCCAACATTGGGGGGGACACGTCCCCCCAAAAGTATATGGTGGTTACGCCCATGGTGTGAATAGATGGTAAAAACATTGTACATCGAATGAAAGTGATGGAAAAGTGCTGGGCGTTGTAAAATGACACTAAATACACATGATACTAATTGCATACATACATCTTATGAGCAGCACTTGTATTAATATGTTGTATGTGTGAGTCTCTCTCGCGCTGCATCTGGAGTCTCGCGCTGTAGGGTGGGGGATGGGCGCGCGCACTGCTGGGGGAGGGGCGCGCGCGATCAGTCTCACACACAACGGTTAAATACAGTCTACAGTTTAACTTTGGCCTCTGGAAGTGTTTTTAATCAGATGAAGAATAAATATTTAAACAAAATATAAACGTGTCACCTTGACTTCTGATACTGACTGTGAAACACATTTTATTGTAAATTAACTAAATAAAATAAATGTAATGTAATAATAGTAGTAATTGTAATACAAATAATAGCAATATTACACAAGATTATGTCATAAATCTCACAGAAATGTTTCTAAGAAGTGCATTGCAATGAAGTGGAAATCTGATACTGTTATCCCCATAAGTTAATGAGGTTAATAACTGTGTACCCTTGGGATAATTAACATACTCGTTAAATAAAATAAAAGTAAAGTATTTCATACAATTTGGCAACCCTTTTCCTGTTTGTATTCTCATTTGGACTTACACTGTAATAATTATGATATCCTGTATCATCCCATTCAATATTTTTTATTTTTCAGTACAAAGATAGCAAAATGACTCCGGAGCGGATCCGCCCCGGAGGTACCACAAGATCCGGAACGTTCCAGACCCTACCCGGATCCGCTAATAAAGCGGTTCATCCAGCCCGGATCCGATCCGGACCCGTTCATTAGTGGACCATTCGGTCTTACCCCTCATTCAAAACTACTAATCTGGTAAACTAGCTACAAAAATATTTCAAATCTAACAGACCAAACATTAAATAGACTAGATTGCTCTATAAAAGCTTGAATATAAAATGTATGCCTTTTTTAATATTAATAAAACATTAAATCATGCAAAAAAAATTATCTAAATTCATCCTTTTAGCCAGTCACAATAGAACTATAAAAATAGTTAATTACAGACTGTAAATATATTCACAGTAATTACCTATTTTCATAGTTTTATTATGTATACATTGAATAGGTATTACAGAAAAATAAAATGCCACGACAAATTGTACCAAGAACATTGTTTTATTTAATAAAAACATTTTACTTAATGAAAAAGAATAAAACAAATACAGAAATATTAAGATTCTTTGCTGAATATAATTTTACTTTTAAACGAACATCTCATAGAGGCTACTGTTGGGTCAAGGTGCTGACAGTGGGGCGACTCCTTGAGCTTCCCCTATCTGCTGCCAGGTTGAACCACCGTATCACGTGTTTGACAATGTCGTCCTCAGTGGCGGCACGGGAGACTTGGTTGTTTCTCACAGCACCTGTAATACAAAAGCAGATTTACATTTAAAGATTTCATGAAATATCATTGAAGCTACCATTTTATAAAAGGAAACACATAACCATATGTAGGGGAATGTAATTTGCACTATACTACTGTGTAGTGCTAAGTGAGAGGTGATAGATAATTTTTTGAGTTCATTTGAGAGCAAACCTAAAACTGCTCAATTTACAGCATAAGTTATTTATTATAGACATGACAACATGACTAAATAATAAACGTTTATTGATAAGAACTATTTCATGGCTTTTCATTTACAGTAGCATGAACCAAGAGTAGTCGAGTAAATCGAGTATTGTTTTGATAAGAAATCGACTAGCAGAAATCAGTAGTCGTGCAACCCCTAAAACTTACACTGTAATGAGATAAAAAATAAATGTAAAAAAAACTCACCACACGCAACTTCATTTGATTATTGGAGGGATTTTTAAGCCATTCTTCAAAATTGTCCAATTCCTCCATTGATCTCAATGGAAACGTTACTGGGTTGTCAGACATTTCCATGTCTTGGCCTGCTGGGTTCAACTTGCTGGTCAAATAATTAACTTTAACAATTATTTGCTCCTGCTGATGTTTCATTAATTCCAGTAGGCTCACGATGTGGACTTCTGCAGCAGTAAAAAAAAAAAAAAAAGTTTGTAATATATAAATAAATTCCATTCTGCAACTCATTAAGGCTCAAACGTGCTGCCTAACACAGAATGAACCTCACTGGTTCTTGCACGTCAAACGAACATGCCTGAGCTGCAGTTTACCACAACTGATGTGTAAGTTGACAAATGTTTATATGTGAATAAATGCATAAATTCAATCTCTTATATAAAGCGATCGAGTCTCTTACGGTAATGTGGACAAAATCTTTCAACTCACATAGATAAATTTGAGCAAAATAATTGTGATTATAATTTTTACTTAAGTCCCCCTGTAGTCAAAATGTTCATCCTTCGATCATCAAAATGACATTTAAATGTTTTTTCTTGTGCAAATAATTTTCGCATGCCTTAAAATAGTTTGAATGCAACTCTACACCCTCATTTACTATATGGCAAAAAGTTAGTTTTAGGCCCTGCTTATATCAGATAAGGTATTGCTCACCAGAGCAGGATATATTGTCTGATCCACATCTTCCTAATTGATGACAGAATACCAAAATAGTGGTACTGTCCCCCAGCCCTTTCTAGAATGGAATACTTTGTCTTTGTCCTAAGGAGGGTTCTAGCATCCTTTGGAAGATCAGGATGGCAAATGCGAAGTATGCACAATAGTGCTGTCACAGCAACCAAAGAAATGCCAAAGTGTATGGCCCAGTTGGAAATGCTGTCAGAGAGCAAAAATGTCTCAGCGAGTTCATCATCTGAATTTTCTGAATCAGATGACTGAATCGGTCTATCACAGCTGCCAACCACAAAACCCTCATGTACGTGAGCATCTATCTCCACACCACCTTCCTCCTCACTAAAGAATAGTTCAGTTGAAATGTCTGAACAAGCTGGATTGTCTGTACTTTCTAACTCTATATTGACATCTACAAGGTCCCGCTCTGTTGTCATCTGAAAGTCACTCAAATTTGTGCAGTCATCCCTAATTTCTTTAAGTCGTTTATGTACATCTATATGAGTCCTCCGTCTTAAGGCAGAGCTGGAGATAGGTACAGTTTTTCTATTCATTTTATCTAAAAGAAATGTTACAGGAACAAAAAAGACAGATTGCAACCAGTGAGTTGTGGAAAGAACCAAACTTTGTGTTTTAAAGTTTAAAACTATTTAAACTTACTTTACTCTGGCAGCTGAAATAGGAAGAGGAAATAGCAAGATGACTCCAACAAGGACTGAATGAATGAGCTGTAAGCTGCACACACACACACACACACATGCACACGCATACATACACACACACACACGGTATCTTAATATGATTTAGTATGATATGAAATAATTATCTGAAACAACATCACATGAGAAGGAGCAGAATACATGTCAAAATGTAGGCGTAAACAAAAATAAACTCAAACAAGTAGCCTATACCAGAACCAAAGATTACTATTTAAACTTACTTTACTCTGGCAGCTGAAATAGCAAGATGACTCCAACAAGGACTGAATGAATGAGCTGTAAGCTGCACGCACACACACACACGCTTGCACGCACACACACACACACACACACACACGGTATCTTAATATGATTTGGTATGATATTAAATAATTATCTGAAACATCACATGGGAAGGAGCAGAATATATGTCAAAAAATAAACAAAAACAGACTCGAACTAGTACGAGAACAAGGTGTGTAAAAAGTACGTAGGCCTAACTTTATTTCTCGCCTGCTATTTTACTGGAAAATTGACGAAAAAAATGTAAAATAGGCGCTCGGGATTGGATTAAAATCTGGATAACTAATGTTATCACCCCACCACCCAGAAAGAAAGAAGTCCCGTCCAAATAGCTTTTTACTCAAAAAGTTATCTACCAAATCTATTTTTAACGTTTCAAATCTACACTAATGAAAACTGAAGAGCGAATGTTGACTTAATGATAATTTCAGAATAAAAAATATCAAACAAAAGCAATGAACGGTTATATTACTGGCTCATAACTGTATAAATAAAACATATTTTCTATTCTTACCGTTTTCCGACCTGCCGGCTCCGGCTTCTGCACTCTAAGGACGATCATTCAGCAACGGCGACAGCTGAAAAAGGCGCGTCAGTACAGCGAATCCGCCCAGCGTCTGTAGCGAGTCCGCTGTCCGGAGGCGGGGCATATTCTGTGCGCCTGGACAAATTGAGTTTCAGAGTACCCCTGGCAACTGTACAAATAAAGCATATTTTAACAGTATTCTTGCCGTGTTCAGTCCTCTTCAGCCTGACAGGCCGCAGCTCTGAGGAGGATGATTTCTGATTTGATTTCTGAGATGCGACTGGTAGAAAAAAGCACGTTCGGATCGCGAATCCGCCCAGCATCCGTAATGAGTCCGCTAGTTTATTTCATGTAAGTTACTAAAATTACGAGGAGAGGGGAATATATTTGTCGAAATATAAGCAAAAATAGACTTGAAATACTCTAGAACATCCCTGAAGAGGGGTGAAAAAAATACCTACATCTAGCCTAGCTACAATCAGGACTGGATTAAAATCCAGATAAACTACCCCTCTCACAGAAAGGAGGAGATCCCGTCCAAATAAGCCTGTTATTACTCACATCTACGATAATGCTATTTATGCCAAAGAGCCTTAACTGGACATTCCACAACGCAATTTCAAAAATTAAAAACACTAACAAGGAAATTCACTAATTTATTAACGTTAATGTTACTGACAACTGTACAAATAAAGCATATTTTAACAGTATTAATACGAATTCTTACCGTGTTCAGTCCTCTTCAACCTGGCCGGCTGCAGCTTTTTTTTTTTTTTAAAGCGCGTTCGGATGGAGAATCCGGCAAGTGTCTGTAATGAGTCCGCTAACTGACAGTGCGCGGTCCGGAGGCGGGGCATATTCTGGGCGAATGACCGAACAGAGTCTGACTGTACAGCGGAGCTGCTGACTTGAGCGCGGATCCGCCCCGGAGTCAGTTGCTATCAGGGCATGTTTCAATCAATTAACAAAAGCAACGAGGCCTTTAATACAGAAGTATATTCACATGTGGTCTTTCCTCGAGCTTTCTACACTTCTGCGGTCATCTAGTGCTCAAAAACATGAAGAACAGCAGAAATACAGCACATACAATCATAACTTAATATCAAATATAGATTGTGCTTTTCTTGAACTGTAATTCAGTTTCAATAACACGACATAATTCACCTGACCATAAAACCAGTATTATTATGTACTTTTCTTCCTTTACCATGTTCAGCTAGTTGAACAATATCTGTATATTGTTTATTAAGATTATATCACTCATATTCAAACGTGTATATATAGGTATATTGTTTATAAAGATTATATTACTCATATTCAAACGTGTATATATAGGTATATTGTTTATTAAGATTATATCACTCATATTCAAACGTGTATATATAGGTATATTGTTTATGCGTTGCATGTTTAAAGAGTTGTTAGGAAGCAAAAGCTGTATTTGTCCACTAGAGGACAGAAATGATCCGATATAAGATCAGCGGTATATCAATATTATTCAACACAAAGCACATGTATCATATCACTGCTAGAACTGAACAAAGGTGTTCTCATCTGTTTTGGTACAAGTGCAGTAAGAGCTTCAGCTTGAACACAAAGGCACTTTATACATGAAGAAGAAGATCATGTGATCTCAGCTTTAGAGACACACTGTGATCATCAACATTAATCTGATATAAAAACAGCACATGCAGTGGATAGAGAAATACTGCTGTGGTAAAACTAATAAAACACATATAAGACACTTTCTGACAATCACAAAACATCAGATCTGTGAGCGTCAGACTGATAATAACAGGTATGAAGCACGTTTAACCGCTCTCTCTCTCTCTCTCTTCTCTTTATCTCTCTCTCATCTCTCTCTTCACTCTCTCTCTCTCTCTCTCTCTCTTTATCTCTCTCTCGCTCTCTTTCACTCTTTATCTCTCTCTCTCTCTTTATCTCTCTCGCTCTCTTTCACTCTTTATTGCTCTCTCTCTCTTTATCTCTCTCTCTCTCTTTCTTTCACTGCAGAAGTATGCTTGTGTTGCAGCTGGAGCGGATGATGTCACAGTGATTGACAGGAGGGGGCGGGGCTTGTGTTGCAGCTGGAGCGGATGATGTCACAGCGATTGACAGGAGGAGGCGGGGGTTGTGTTGCAGCTGGAGCGGATGATGTCACAGCGATTGACAGGAGGAGGCGGGGGTTGTGTTGCAGCTGGAGCGGATGATGTCACAGTGATTGACAGGAGGGGGCGGGGCTTGTGTTGCAGCTGGAGCGGATGATGTCACAGCGATTGACAGGAGGAGGCGGGGCTTGTGTTGCAGCTGGAGCGGATGATGTCACAGGGATTGACAGGAGTGGGTGGGGCTTGTGTTGTAGCTGGAGCGGATGATGTCAGAGTGATTGACAGGAGTGGGCAGGGCTTGTGTTGTAGCTGGAGCGGATGATGTCAGAGTGATTGACAGGAGGGGGCGGGGGTTGTGTTGCAGCTGGAGCGGATGATGTCACAGTGATTGACAGGAGTGGGCGGGGGTTGTGTTGCAGCTGGAGCGGATGATGTCACAGTGATTGACAGGAGTGGGTGGGGCTTGTGTTGTAGCTGGAGCGGATGATGTCAGAGTGATTGACAGGAGGGGGCGGGGGTTGTGTTGCAGCTGGAGCGGATGATGTCACAGTGATTGACAGGAGGGGGCGGGGCTTGTGTTGCAGCTGGAGCGGATGATGTCACAGTGATTGACAGGAGGAGGTGGGGCTTGTGTTGCAGCTGGAGCGGATGATGTCACAGTGATTGACAGGAGGGCGGGTTGTGTTGCAGCTGGAGCGGATGATTACAGAGGGGTGCGGGGGTTATGTTGCAGCTGGAGCGGATGATGTCACAGTGATTGACAGGAGTGGGCAGGGCTTGTGTTGTAGCTGGAGCGGATGATGTCAGAGTGATTGACAGGAGGGGGCGGGGGTTGTGTTGCAGCTGGAGCGGATGATGTCACAGTGATTGACAGGAGGAGGTGGGGCTTGTGTTGCAGCTGGAGCGGATGATGTCACAGTGATTGACAGGAGTGGGCGGGGCTTGTGTTGTAGCTGGAGCGGATGATGTCACAGTGATTGACAGGAGTGGGCAGGGCTTGTGTTGTAGCTGGAGCGGATGATGTCAGAGTGATTGACAGGAGGGGGCGGGGGTTGTGTTGCAGCTGGAGCGGATGATGTCACAGTGATTGACATGAGGGGGCGGGGCTTGTGTTGCAGCTGGAGCGGATGATGTCAGAGTGATTGACAGGAGGAGGCGGGGCTTGTGTTGCAGCTGGAGCGGATGATGTCAGAGTGATTGACAGGAGGAGGCGGGGCTTGTGTTGTAGTTGGAGCGGATGATGTCAGAGTGATTGACAGGAGGAGGTGGGGCTTGTGTTGTTAAACTGAACTCTTCCTCTTCTGCTCTTTCACTCCATCAGGAACTTATTTAAGTCATCAACGGCTGCATTTCTACAACGGATTCATCTGAAGGAAAACACAGAGACAATAATGAATTACAGAGAAGATGCACTGGTGTATGTGTGAGCAAACAAAAAACGAATGCAAGCATTTATATCTAGTTCAAGCACTTTTATCACAAATGAAAATTACAGTTATTGTATTTGTGAACTCAGTCATGCTAGAATATGCAAACTGAAATGTAAAGTTTAATTGTATATTTAGCGCCTCTATCGTGGATCTTTGCTGCATTAAAAGCATTTCTCAGGACAGCTGCCGTTTAATTCACTTACAGTCATTTGTTTTAAATATGAATGAATAAACTGCATGAAACCAAATCACACACTCACACACACACACACACACACACACACACACAACACACACACACACACACACACACACACACACACACACACATCAATCACTGATATCTATGATCAACAGTTAAAAGATATTGAGTGCAACACAGCAGATTCATCACCATTATTATCCCTACTACACACAGGTGCATTCACTTACCTTGGTTATAACAGCAATCTGATTATACAGCAGTCACATAGAAACAGAGAAACACAGATTAATCACCGATTTTCCACGTGAGTCACCTGAGACACAACAGTTACACAGATCACTAAACAAAACACAATAATCAGATGCATGATATTGCATCAGTTCACAAGTTAAAGATGTGTATCTGAGGAGCACAGTCAATATACATGTTTCAGGTATTCTGTTTGGTTTACAGAGAACTGATATGAAGTAAAGCTGAATGAAATACTGAGGTGAGGTATCAACTTCAATCATGTTGAATCTTTAATAATAGACTTTTAAAGAATGAAATGATCTACAGATAAACTCTGAATAGAGTTTGAACATTAAGCAGATGAACTGAATTACCTGCAGAAAATAACTGAATGTATGAAGAAGAACTGTTATTATTACACTGACTGGAGTGACTCACCTGTGATTATAACACGGTATGCCCTGTCTGTATTTCCTTTACTGCTGCGGATGTTCAGTTTATAACGTCCAGTATCTTCAGCTGTAAAGTTCTTGATGGTCAGATCTCCAGTTCTTTTGTCCAGCTGCAGTCTGTCTCTGAATCTCCCATCAGGACCATCATGTGTCTTTCCGGTCCCTTCTTTGACTTCAGCTATGAGAGAGTTTTCTTCTCCAAACCTCCACTCAATCACATCATCTTTCTTTATTTTAGGAAGATCAGTGGACAGATGGACAGATTCTCCCACAGTCACTGACACATTCCTCCCTTCATGTAACAGCAGCACATAGAAACAGAGAACTGATATGAAGTAAAGCTGAATGAAATACTGAGGTGAGGTATCAACTTCATGTTGAATTGTTAATAATAGACTTTAAAAGAATTAAATGATCTACAGATAAACTCTGAATAGAGTTTGAACATTAAGCAAAATAACTGAATGTATGAAGAAGAACTGTTATTATTACACTGACTGGAGTGACTCACATGTGATTATAACACTGTATATCTTTTCTGTATTTCCTTTCCTGTTGCGGATCTTCAGTTTATAACGTCCAGTATCTTCAGCTGTAGAGTTCTTGATGGTCAGATCTCCAGTTCTTTTGTCCAGCTGCAGTCTGTCTCTGAATCTCCCATCAGGACCATCATGTGTCTTTCCGGTCCCTCCTTTAATTTCAGCTATGATTTCATCTCCACACATCCACTCTATCACATCATCTCTCTCTATTTTATGACGATCAGTGAACAGATGGACAGATTCTCCCTCAGTCACAAACACACGCCTCACTTCATGTGACAGCAGCACATAGAAACAGAGAAACACAGATTCATCAGATCAGTGAGTGATGAGAACAACAGTTACTCAGAGTTACTATTAACATCATTCAATGCTGTTTCATCAGTTCACAATAAAGATGTGTTTCTGAGGAGAATAATATACATGTTTGTGTTTTTTACAGAGAACTGATATGAAGTAAAGCTGAATGAAATACTGAGGTGAGGTATCAACTTCAATCATGTTGAATCTTTAATAATAGACTTTAAAAGAATGAAATGATCTACAGATAAACTCTGAATAGAGTTTGAACATTAAGCAGATTAACTGAATTACCTGCAGAAAATAACTGAATTATTACACTGACTGGAGTGACTCACATGTGATTATAACACTGTATATCTTTTCTGTATTTCCTTTCCTGCTGCAGATGTTCAGTTTATAATCTCCAGCATCTTCAGCTGTAAAGTTCTTGATGGTCAGATCTCCAGTTCTTTTGTTCAGCTGCAGTCTGTCTCTGAATCTCCCATCAGCACTGTAAGCCTGGTGCCAGTATGTCTGGCCCCCCCCCCCCTCGAGAGGACAAAAGGCCCTCCTGAGAATCAACAAAAACTATCTATTGCATATGTAACAGCAGCATCACACCCTGTATTTACGGTCTCATCATCTTCCCTTGCCCCCCCTTTCTAGAACTCACTGAAAAACCCATGCAATGTAATGTATGTACAAAAAAGTAACTGTACATGTTTGATATCATTTGAAATGTCTCAGTGCGCCTGGTAAAATGGTCTCATTCTCCCAATCATAATGAAAAGCAAAAAGAAGTTCTAAAGTATGAGAAGTGTAGTGTACAACTGAAGGGTGTGTCCTCCCCCTGATCTTCTATTCAAACCATCTCCTGTATGTAAATAAGAATTCTCTGCCACAGGATACCAAGAAGCCATTTGGTTGCAAATTCTAAAGTCTAATTATAATGACAAGATGCCACCATTTGGTGGGCTTATTGAATTATCTGGGTTTATAAGGAAACGGGACACAAGGTTCTACGCGTCTGTAGGTTGACTGCCCACACAAATCGCTGTGTGTAATTTTCATTGCCAGGTAGTAATTTCTACAAATTATTGTTATGTTATGGTTAACTGATGATTCTATTCTTGTAACATTGGAGTTTTGAATTATTGCTTCGATTACCTGGTCAATAAATTGTAACGTTTGATTCTATTCTGACTGCTCTAAGATTGCTTTCTCCCTAATAGATGAGTGGATTCGTATATTTCCGCAAGCCTGCGTCAGTTTTAGCGACGGCTAATACCCGGCGTCATTTCAAGTCTACTTGGGTGCAGAGGCGGGTAATAATTCCGTTTAGGGACGGCGAATGCCGTCTGGTCAGACTAAACTCGGGTACGCCTATACCTCTGACTTTTGATTTAATGTTACTTTAAACAAGTATTTGACCAATCCAAAGCTATTACAAGTGTGGTACATTGATCTGCTAACATATCTGATAGTGGCCAAGAAACCTTTACTGAAGTAAATGATTGAGCTAAAGTTCTGAGGGGGCTCCAAGGGGGTTATTCGATATCTCTGATTGTGTACGTGTGAATTAACGGCAAATCTTAGATACATAACCATAATTTACCTCTGATTGATGACCGGGCCTGACGAGATTGTGTCCGTGAGACCTGTGAAAAACAGGGCCTCTAAGCGATATAGTTTCCCTACATCTGAGCGGATAAAGTATTAAAAGGAGCTGAAAAGAATAATCAATCATTCGTTCATATTTTAATGATGCACAGATATCATTAAAACCTTTTCATTTATGGAGTCAGATGAAATAACGAGATAAAATATATAAGAGAAAGTGTTCCATTTAATCTGGTTGTGTCGTGAAAAAGGAAAGACTGTAATACGCAAAAGGCCTTCACCCGCTGAACGACTGCCGTCATTGGGTCGATCGAGCCGGGCCTTACAGTGGTGACCCCGACGTGATCTCGCACAGACGAGAACGTCATTCCAGCCGCGACATTCAACTTGAATTCTCCTTGGGACATGAGGTTTGATCTCCTTCTCATCAATATCCAGCTGCTGTGGTAAGTGTATTTTTTTTGCCTTTTAGAAGCTGAGGGAAAGATTGTTTACACTATATAGACACATTTGTAGTACGGGTCGGAATACCCACTTTTGAGACCGGAACCGAAAAACCCGGTGGTGATAAGAATTAGACGAGAAACAACATGTCTTTTCAGGGAAAGCACAGGAGCAGAGTAGCTGAGGAGATAATGGAGGTTTTAGGACTGCAATTACAAAAACTCCTTGTTCGGTTAAGCGACAAGGGATTCAATTTGAAGTGGAACAACAACGAAATAATATCCTGGTATTCTGCCGAGGGTGCGAAACTAAAATCAAAATCAAAATACAAGAAAATTCCCGCTGCAATTGTTTATTTGCTTCGCCGCAACGACCTCGCGACCATAACCGAGAACGAAAAAACAATAACAAATATCAAAGAAATCGAAAGAGTGCGATCTGACGAATTACAAAAGTTAAGAAAACAAGTCGAAGTGTTTGCATACGAGCAACAGGGGTGGGCTAGACAACGCGAAGAAATGGCCACAAAAGTTGATCACGTTCAAGGGAAACTAATTACATATAGTAATTACATATCTGCGCTCGAAGATTGTTGCGATAAAACAGGTTTTCCAGTTGCCGCAGTTAAACAAGCAGCACTGGATGAAACCGAGTTAGAGACTCAAACTGAAAGCGAAGATGATGATACTGCGTTAGCGTGTAACATTAGGCCACACAGAGAAACTCGTAACCGAGCTCTTGTGAGCCTGTGGCCAGAAAAGCCGAGCCTGCGAAGCCCGATAAAGACTCGAACAAAATCAAACGACACGCCAAAGAAAGCAGTTAAAATCGCAGTGTTAAAAACCATGACAAATGCGGATGATGAAATCACAACAATCAGCCGCCCGTTAACATGCGAAGAATGCTCTAGACACAAACAAGAGATTAGAGACGTATGGCAAATAGCTCTTCTCACTATCCCTGAGGAGCTCAGACCGAAACTAAACACAGAAATGAAATCCGGCAACATAATGAACAGAGTAAATGACGAAACCGACGAGGGGATTTACGAACGTCTAAAACAGGCATTATTAGACATGAGGGGACTGTCACATGCAGATTGGAGCAAAATATTAGAAATCAAACAAGCAGGTAATGAGTCATTTGAAACGTACGCTGAACGGTTATGGGTAACATACAGAGAACACTCAGGCCTTGAAAATGCAGACCGCAACCATGACGCGTTACTGCAGCTTGTTAAAAACAATGCCGGCATCCCCGTTCAAAAGGCGTTATCAAATGGCGTCGACCCGGCCGAAAACACGCTCAGAGCAATAGTAGACTGGGGTTCAAGAATAGAAAACAGATGGCGATTAAAACCCCGCAGCGTTGCGTCCGCACAATGGTTAACAGAAGGGAACAGCACAGATAAATTTAGCCAAAGATCTCCAAGTAAAATGATATGTCATTATTGCAGAAAGACTAACCATGTAATGCGAGATTGTAAAAGAAGAGAAAAAGATTTAAAAGAACAAGCGAAGCATTACCAAAAAACGCCCTCTAGCAACGACTCTGAGCTGTTGAAACAATTCGTAAACTTCAAACATTTTAACATCATAACTTCGATTTGGCAGGAGATTAGAGCACGCGATTCCTCACTCTCCGTCGTTAAAGTGCGTGCGCACATCATCAAAAATCCAGATGAAAACGAGAAAAACAACAACATCGCAGATCAATTAGCCAAATTAGCAGCACAAAAGGGAGATGAATGGAAGCCTGACAGACTGGTTGTTCCTGCCGTGAGTGCGATTCAAACTATTCCTATTGACTTGAAACAGTACCAACAAGAACTGTGGAGTTCTGATGGAGAGCTGACACCGCACCTGCAGCAGGACCAACTAGTCAAGGTCACTGAAGGCATGATTTTAAGAGACGATAAATACATTGTTCCAGAAGCCCTCCAGAAACCAGTGATAAAGTTGTACCACGATTATGCACACGTATCAGCTCCAAAAACACAACAGCTGATCCAAAAGAACTTCTGGTGGCCACAAATGGCATCAGACATTCAAAGATGGTGTGACACATGCATCGTATGTGCCACCATTAACCAAGGCAAGCCTGGCCGTACAAAACTGTGTAGACCAGAGCCACCCAAGGGACCTTGGGAGTTACTCCAATTGGATTTCATAGGCCCACTACCTAGTGCCAAAGGGGGGTATCGTTATTGCCTTGTGATAATTGACAAATTTTCCAAATGGGTCGAAGCGATTCCCATCCGCAATAACAGTGCAAACACAGTGGCACGAGTAGTAGCGAACCAAATCCTCCCACTCTGGGGAGCACCAATCCAAATTGAATCTGACCAGGGCACACACTTCACAGGTCAGGTGATGAAACAAATATGCCAGATGCTGAACATCAAACAAAGGTTTCACATACCGTATCGACCACAAAGCTCAGGCATGGTGGAACGTGCCAACCGCACAATAAAAGAAAGCATATCGAAACAGGTAGCACAACACAAAAACCAATGGATTGATGCCCTACCCACAGTCCTAACAATACTGCGGGCAACTCCTTCAAAAGCCACAGGTATCAGTCCATTCGAACTCATGACTGGAAGAGTCATGAAGCTGCCTATAGACCCAGAAATTGCCCCAGCAGACCTGGGGCCCCTCGTGGTTGCAACTCAACAGTCTGTGCTCAAGCAATTACGAGAGAGGCTGGAAGTGCTACATGCACGCGCTGCTCTGAAACAACAGCAATCAGACTTAACGAATGATATACAATTCAACCCAACCTCTGAGGTGAAATTCTCAGAAGGAGACATGGTAATGGTATGCGTTTTTGTGAAGCAAGGTGCATTCACACCCCGATGGCATGGCCCATATGAAGTTAAAGCTATATGCAACAGCTGTGTGGCCACAACTGTGAAAGGGAAACTGCGATGGTACCACATGTCTCAGTGCAAATCATTCAAAAGTACACAGAATAAATAAATAACTGTCACTGTCTTCTCCTCTTGCCTTCCAGGTCGACTGCAGCGATCCCATGGAGACCAGATGAAAGGAAAGTGTCTGGGCCCACGTGCATCAGACTGGGCCAAAGGATTTCACTCACACACAACCTGAAATGTGGGAGGTGGGTGTGGAAATACTCCAAGGGGCCATCCACACAAAAAATCACAGTCGCACCAAAAGAGACAGTTACATGGCCTCCCGGATTAGTACCGGACCCAAATTGCACACCACAAATTTGTTGTAGTTCAGGTAACACCCACCCACCTACAAGAAACATTTCAGGACACACTCGAGCACCAAAATTCATGCACAACCTCACTGCCTGGTATCAACTTAAAATAGATCCAGGTGACACAATAGGTAACATGTACACACTACACGAAAACAAAAACAATGGCATAGACCCAAAATTGTGCTACTATGTTAAAAATTTGGAACCTGCAACATATAGGTGCACACATACAGAAACACATAATGACACACATATGAGATTCACCGAGCTAATGTACGATCTCACGTCGTACACACCTAACGAGCCAAAACCAAAAACTTTTGTCTGGACCAACCGAAAGGAAGGAATGTATTGTGTCGGGGAATGTTCGCATAGCATAGACAATTTCACCAATCCACACAACTGTTCATGGACTGTTACGTACTGTTTTAATTTGACCACCTGTGGATACACTAAACCCCAAAAGTGTCCAGAATTGCACTCAATTCCTCCTGGTGGACTGATTAGAGGAAACATCAACAAGACTTTATTACATGATGTAAATTTGGTAATGACACATGTAACTTATAACATTTCCAATATACTCTCTGCCTATACAAAACATTGTAATACTAATGATGAGTCGTATGCATGGCTACAGTCACGAATCGATGATTTAATTTCTGATTACAAAGACAGACTTGCCGTCCAAATTCCACCTGCTCGCTCAAAACGAGACCTGCTCAGCAGTATAGCCGGCCTGTTCGGATCAATTAATTCAGCAGCCAACACTTATAAAATAACCAAACAATCTCAATTCTCCACATGGTTGACAGATCAGATGGCCACTGGTTTCCAACACATCACCAATAGCAATGATAATATTATCAAAGCGGTTCGTTCCGAGGCGCAGGCGCTTCTAACAATCAGCCACACATTGTTCAATCAGACCCGTACCATCGAACGTGACTTAGCCTGCAGATCATATGCACAAGATTTATTCACTGCAACAAGACAGGAAATTTTAGATCTTCGTCTTCACAAGACCCCGAGACATGTTTTGAACGATTTAATTGAGGTTTTAGATTTACATAGATGGTTCTCTTCGGAAAAAATGAAAAATGTAAAGTATTCAGAATTATTATCCACAATTATGATGTATACTGGAAACGAATGTATTGGTTGCATTGGATTTTTTGTCACTTTTCCTTTAATCCACCCAGATCAAGTTTATCCCAATTCCACTAATATTCGATCCATTGGCATGGTAGTTAAAGATCAGGTAATTAAATGGGATCACCTCACTGGATATATGACGTTGAAGGGTACTGAGACCTTATTTACCAGTCGCACTTGTTGTCATGAAACTCACAATTATGTTGTCTGTACATGTAACACATTACAACCTTTCTCTCCCAATGATAGCAAACTCATAAATGTTGAATCTTTGCATGACCATTCAAATGCTATTCAGGTGTCTCATACACAGTGGTGTGTCATCAGTGAGATGAATTCGTTCACATATGGAGGACTGACCTGTCCTGCTGATCACTCATTTTGCTTGGAAGTGACAGAGGACTTTTCTATGGGCCAGATCGACATCCTCGGAAGGATGCCAAAGGACGCAGAGGTCTCCCCATGGTGGGACGACACCTTTTATGAACACGGAACACAAGCCTTGATCGACACGATGGACCTGGTACAGAACGTCATCCTCCAAACAGGGTACCACCTTTCTCAAGCGCAAGTGGAGACAAACTTGGCGCGAAAGACTGCACAGATTCTGTCTAGCTCATCTACCCGATCGGCACAGACTGCATATACCTGGTGGGACTGGGTACTTCGAGGTTGCGCAGTTGGAAGCGCACTCATCTTCTCCTTCACGCTATTCCAATGTTGCTATTTCCGACACCTCATCACATCAGTAAAAGCATCCACCAACACTATCCTAACCCTCAGCCCCTTAAAACTGCCCACCATGCAACGACTGAAGTGACACTGCAGGAAACCCTGTGAGTGGCCCAAAACAGTGCCAGAGGGAGGAACTGTAAGCCTGGTGCCAGTATGTCTGGCCCCCCCCCCCCCTCGAGAGGACAAAAGGCCCTCCTGAGAATCAACAAAAACTATCTATTGCATATGTAACAGCAGCATCACACCCTGTATTTACGGTCTCATCATCTTCCCTTGCCCCCCCTTTCTAGAACTCACTGAAAAACCCATGCAATGTAATGTATGTACAAAAAAGTAACTGTACATGTTTGATATCATTTGAAATGTCTCAGTGCGCCTGGTAAAATGGTCTCATTCTCCCAATCATAATGAAAAGCAAAAAGAAGTTCTAAAGTATGAGAAGTGTAGTGTACAACTGAAGGGTGTGTCCTCCCCCTGATCTTCTATTCAAACCATCTCCTGTATGTAAATAAGCATTCTCTGCCACAGGATACCAAGAAGCCATTTGGTTGCAAATTCTAAAGTCTAATTATAATGACAAGATGCCACCATTTGGTGGGCTTATTGAATTATCTGGGTTTATAAGGAAACGGGACACAAGGTTCTACGCGTCTGTAGGTTGACTGCCCACACAAATCGCCGTGTGTAATTTTCATTGCCAGGTAGTAATTTCTACAAATTATTGTTATGTTATGGTTAACTGATGATTCTATTCTTGTAACATTGGAGTTTTGAATTATTGCTTCGATTACCTGGTCAATAAATTGTAACGTTTGATTCTATTCTGACTGCTCTAAGATTGCTTTCTCCCTAATAGATGAGTGGATTCGTATATTTCCGCAAGCCTGCGTCAGTTTTAGCGACGGCTAATACCCGGCGTCATTTCAAGTCTACTTGGGTGCAGAGGCGGGTAATAATTCCGTTTAGGGACGGCGAATGCCGTCTGGTCAGACTAAACTCGGGTACGCCTATACCTCTGACTTTTGATTTAATGTTACTTTAAACAAGTATTTGACCAATCCAAAGCTATTACAAGTGTGGTACATTGATCTGCTAACATATCTGATAGTGGCCAAGAAATCTTTACTGAAGTAAATGATTGAACTAAAGTTCTGAGGGGGCTCCAAGGGGGTTATTCGATATCTCTGATTGTGTACGTGTGAATTAACGGCAAATCTTAGATACATAACCATAATTTACCTCTGATTGATGACCGGGCCTGACGAGATTGTGTCCGTGAGACCTGTGAAAAACAGGGCCTCTAAGCGATATAGTTTCCCTACATCTGAGCGGATAAAGTATTAAAAGGAGCTGAAAAGAATAATCAATCATTCGTTCATATTTTAATGATGCACAGATATCATTAAAACCTTTTCATTTATGGAGTCAGATGAAATAACGAGATAAAATATATAAGAGAAAGTGTTCCATTTAATCTGGTTGTGTCGTGAAAAAGGAAAGACTGTAATACGCAAAAGGCCTTCACCCGCTGAACGACTGCCGTCATTGGGTCGATCGAGCCGGGCCTTACAAGCACCATCATGTGTCTTTCCGGTCCCTCCTTTGATTTCAGCTATAAGAGAGTTTTCTTCTCCAAACCTCCACTCAATTACATCATCTTTCTCTATTTTAGGACGATCAGTGGACAGATGGACAGATTCTCCCGCAATCACTGGCACATACCTCCCTTCATGTTACAAAGAAACAGAGAAAGTAGGAGATTATAACAGATACGGTTTATTCAGGATGTGTGTGTGTGTGTGTGTGTGTGTGTGTGTACACATGTAGTAGCAGTTCTGGCTTATTTTGGTGCTGTAGGCAAAATAAGACGCATCACTCCCAAGAGGTATAAAGATGCAACATTAAATATACTGATACAGAGTGTAGTATATCAGAGACTGAATCAGACAAAGTTAAGATGCGATCAGAACATTGAAACCTGAGGAGCCAAAATTCCAGAGAGGCCCAAGAAAACGTCAGGAAGTCGTAAATCAGATCCCTAGCCCCAGCCCGTCTGAATACAGCCTAACCAGCAAGCCTTTTTCACAGAACAGCTTGCAACATTAAAACAAAAGGAACACTTAATGATAATTCCAATGCAGGAAGGAGACTATCAAATTTGGGGCAAGTAATCAAGACTGATGAGCGTCACATGTAAATCTGTGATAGAAGTCATGAGCTACAGACTCTCTTGGGCAGGTCTCCACACACATAAAAGACAAAGAACCCGACTGAAATTCCTTGGTTCACAAAGACTGTCTGCTTCCATATGCTCCTAAAATCATCTTAAAAGACTTTCTTAAAAAAAAAATAATAATAATTTCTATGCATAACTGCATATTATGTATGTGACCCACACATTTGACTATCCTTGTTTTAATCACTCATTGTGTATGTCTTGCGTTTAATAAGTATTGATTAGATTAAGCCTTAAGGGTTAATGTTCATGTTTGGTATGTATGAGTTTGACAATTCTAGCTTTAAACGTTTCTTCTGATTGATTCAAGGTTCAAGGTTCAAGGTTCTTTATTATTCGTCACATACACAATCATACAAGTATAATCAGTAGTGAAATGCAAGTAGAATTGAAGAAAAATACAGCATTTACATGAGGAAAGGGAGGAGAAAAAAATTATCCCCAGACTATGCTCCTTGGGGAGTACAGTGTGAGAACAGGAAAAACACCTCAGCAACACAAAAGCACATACACGACATAGCCACAGGGAAGTGAATCCGGCCCAGCAAGCAGCCATCTGATCCCGCAGCCACTGATCGGCGCTGGTCAGACCCGCTTGACCAGGCCAGCGGATCGAAGCGAACAGAGGCGAATGGTCGGGGGGGGGGGGCAATGTCTGTAATGTCTGTAGGATGGGGGAGGAACGCAAGAGTGTCACACTGCATTGCACTCCCGGAGTTTATACCAGCAACAGCCTTGCCAAGGCCACTGTAGGGAGCCAGAAAAAGATAAGATTGTTTTGTCTTTGGGGCGAGTAAACATTCCAATTTTTGCAGGCTACTCTCTGTCCATTTTGTCCATTTGTGATGGACAAATATGAATATGATATGATCAGAATATGATACATTCTGTCAAATGTATCATATTCTGGTTATAGAAATCACATCCAAAGTATACTTTGCAAGAGTATGTAAAATTCGGACATGTGACTGACCATTTAACATGTTGATTTATTGATGGGGTGGAGAAACAAAGCATCACCCAGAGCCAGAACAGTATCTAATTGGTCAAGACACCAGATGGGATGTGTCTAAAAGCCGAGTTTAAAACCTCAGATCATAATCAACTCTCTCTCTCTTGAAACTTCTTTTGAACGCTCTCGGACAAATCTCTGCTCTCGCTCTCTTTGCTCTTTTAGCTATGCTTTTTGTCATCACTTTCTGTGCTCTTTGAGTGCCATTGCCATGTGCACTGGCCTACATGCCAGCTGCTACCACGATGAGTACAAAAACCACCTAGTCTCGTTACATATTTTTTATCCTTTTACTTTAATTTATTTTCTCTCTGTTGAGTGTTGTGTTCAAAAGTTAAGTTTGCCGCAGAGTCCAGTTCCGACTGCACCCGCTTCAAACTTCAACTAGCAACGGACTCAGACCATTCGGCAGCCAACGCCCAAGACGTCACTACGAAAGACCACTGAACTGTCAGCCAACCAGCAACCTGGGAAAACCCCTTTTCCGCAACGACGACAACAAAAGGAATCCCTTTAGGCAAAGCAAGCAAGTAACTTCCAGTTTTACTGAATTGGTGCATTTAATATACATTTTAGCCTCAGTGAGAAACTCAATGCGAGGGTTAAATAAGTGATTGATGGTTGTTCAGGTTTATGCAATTGCACATATTACTGTAAACGTGGGATATCACATTCTCATTCTCTTAAACTAACCCTTTCCTCACTTTCTCTCTTTCTGCAACGTGTGAATGTGTGAATGCTTGTGTTCATGTGTATATTATAGCATTAGAAATAGCTAACTACTGTTATTAAAGAGCTTACGCATTTTGGAGGACTAACCAATACAGAAAGCTAAAACATGATTTTGGTAATCACCAATGCTGTTAGTTTAGAGCAGCAGTGGCACAAACCTTACATCATTTGTTAAAAACCTTACATACATTTGTTTTAATAAATTTGTTAAGCACTGTAATAGTGAATATAGTTTAAATCTCTATTAAAAATGTAAATAATAATAAAGATAATAAAGACTCAGTGTAAACTAACAGAGAGAGGAATGTTCTGCAGGAACACACTTTGATCACAGTCAAGTCTCTATCGTCCTGCTGATGAAAGTTATTACATAAAGATAGTAAATTTTTGAGATGCAATTCCCTTTTCTACCAGTAGGTGTAAAATAGAAGGTTGTGAAATATGTCCACTGTCCCCCTCTCTTGATTGACACTGGTCTCGTGTGTATAGGCCCTTTAACTAAAAAGCTATTACAAAAACCCAGTGAGCTCCGCAGAAAACGAAGAAAACGTGCACTTTCCCCTCGGTCCCTTACTGAAAGATCTGCAGAAAACGTGCTCTCCCGGCTTGATGCACATTGAGACGGCTTGTGCGGGCTAGTGCTTATTACATCTAGAGAAAACTATGGAAAAGAAGGCTGTGAAACGGGGGGGGGGGGGGGGAGAGAGGGGAGAGTCAATTTCTGCGTATAAATATTACGCCAAATAGAAACAGAAAATCGTGCTATAGCCTACGCACTTTCATGAGATCGTGTTAGACAACAATTAGCTATTTTACAAATGGGAATAGGCTACAATGAATTCATAACAATGTTTTACATTCAAGCTACATTCAAGCTTAAAAACCCTTAAAATGTATAGTGAAAAATGACCACGCTGGAGCCTCCATGTCCTGTAAAGCTGGCTTCAGCTTCCACTCTCCACACAAACTGTTGGATATTGCACATTTATATAGGCTAAACATTTAAACTAACACTGTGATATGCTTGAACTGTTTATAAGCCTATCTATCGATTTTATTTTAGTCAAGTCGTGATGATTTGATAAGGCTAAATTAATCAAACATAGGCGATCAACTCTGATGCTGGCCGCTTGGTCGTTGCTTAAAAGAAAAAAAAACATTTAACGAACAAAAAATGCTCCCAAGGTTTTTCTAAATTAACTTTATGAAGAAAAAAAAACGAAACATGGTCTAATCACTTTTCCATTACATACAAAACTGAGCTATTTTAATAGGTAGCTATAAGCTGTTTTGGGAGAAGGGAAAGACTCATATAGCTGAGACCAAAAAAAAAAAAAGTTTTTTTCTTCTTCCAGTACATCCATGATATTTCCATGTTCCGCTTTTAAGCCACAACCTACAGATCCCACAACACAAACATAACATTCACAAACATAAAAGCAAGCATTGGCAGTGCTGCGTGCGTGGTTTGGCAGGATGTGCGCAACGCATGCATCAAATAGCCCTGCATCAGTTTAATAACTGTGATAACTTTAATTCTTACAACTGTTAAATGAATGGCAAATGGTAAATATGTCGAAGATCACATAGAAATAGATAGCAAAATAGCCAATGTAAACTAAATGTTATAAACATCGGAGCAACCATAGAAATGTTTAAATGAATCTTTATAATAAAAAATTTAGCCTATATATTTGTTTTATGCACAACAGTTTACAGTTGCCCACAGAAAAAAACAGGGGGTGCTGCAGCACACTCAGCACCCCCTGTTCCCGCGCCCCTGAGCACAATCTGAGCAGGTAGCACAAATCATCAGAACACCGGAGCTCATTCGGTATTTTAAACTTAACACAGGCTGTCAGGACGGACCCTTATGCAAAAATGGAAATACTCGCATGAATTTATGACATTTATATATAAGGATATGACCGTAAACTGAACGTTTTTTGCGCTGAGGACGCACACGCATGTGTCACAGCGCCTGACAGGGCAAGCCTTTACACTATTGCATTAACTTAAAGCTCAAAATAAAGAAGATTCATGTTTTGGGCAGCTTGGATCACATACTTCTCCCGCAGCATCTCATTCTGTTTCCTCCACTACTTTCAGATGCATTTTGTCCATAGAAATGCGTTATTCAGTGCTGTAATTTGAGCAACCGGCTGAAGTTGGACGTGCACTGTGGGCAGACCCGACTAATCGATAATGAGAATCATTGTCGATGATTTTCATAATCGATAATCGATTTGATCAATTAGTTGTTGCAGCCCTAGAATGAACTATAAAGAAGAGAAAGGAGTCATGTCTGAAAGACTATATATGACTGCTGTGAGCCGCAGACATATATATATATTACCCATGATCTGCCACTACTTTCATATATGACAGGGACATTAATAACTATAATATTTTACAACAAAATTTAACATGATTTTATACACATTCAATGTGTGAAATACAATTATTTATACTTTATTGGCATGTTCATTTTCTGCTATGTATTAAATCATCATTTGATAAATTGAGGAAAACACAAAATGAATGTCAAGTTACAGTAAACACACTATAATGTGCACCTTTACCTGTTAAAATCCAGCTCAGAGTAGAACGGTTCATTCAGAGCATCATCACTTGTGTTCATTTAAAACATAAACTGAAAGACAGTTACTTACGTTGAATGAAAACCATTAATTTCTTGCGCAAGGCATCTCTGCTGATGATCTGTAGTTCATAGAGTCCAGTGTGTTCAGGTTTGATGTTTGTGATGGTCAGAGATCCAGTCTTCTCCAGCTTCAGTCTGTCTCTGAATCTCCCATCAAGAACATCATTATATATACATATCTCTCCAGTCCTACTGATTTCAGCTATGACATCGTCTTGATCTCCAAACATCCACTGGATCTGATCATCTTCCTGTATTTCAGTATCAGGCTTTAGAGTGACAGTACCTTCTTCTTCTACTGATTTCACCTCCAGAGTTTCTGTCCCAGCAGCACACAGAAACAGAGAGAAACACAAAGACAAGTGTCTTTAGATCAAGTGTGTTCATGAGAACATCAGTTTCAAATAACCACATCATACTCATTCAGACGCTGTTTTATCTGAAATGAAGGTCCGCTGTTGTCTTAAACACAAACTTTATATTATTGCCTCTGCTTCAGATTTGATAACTCAAAGACAAAACTATAAATCAGAGATAACTTTATCGAGAGTGCTGATCTAAATAAAAGCTTAAGGAGATACTTTCTTTATTTCACAGTCTAGTTTATTATTATGTATATTACTCTCATCTCTTGGTATGTTGTCTTCTGGTATTGATGTCTATTTGTCTCTGTTCCTTAAGTCTGAATTGTAAAGTGACCTTGGGTGTCGGAAAAGGCGCTATATAAATACAAATTATTATTATTAATGGAATCACAGATTTCTACAGAACAAACTCTGAATGGGGTCTGAACATTAATCTGAACATTAATCTGAATTGCCTGCAGAAGAGCAGAATTATGGGTAATGACTGTCAGTGAAGATGTGTGATCATTATTATACTGAGTTGAGTTACTCACCTTTGACAGTGTCGATAAATATCTGCTGTGAATCTCCACTGCTGGATGTGATGTATAGTTTATAGAGTCCAGAGTGTGTGGTTCTGCTGTTTCTGATGGTCAGAGATCCAGTCGTCTTGTCCAGCTCCAGTGTGTCTCTGAATCTCCCATCAGCAGCATAATCATGTGTAACGAACTCTCCGGTCTCTCTGGTGAATTTAGCTATGCGAATCAGCTTCTCTTTATCTACAAGCATCCACAGTATCACATCACCTTTCTGTATTGTTTTATTAGGCTTCAGAATGATATCTTCTCTCGTAGTCACGGTCATTGTCACTGTCAGCAGCACATAGAAACAGAGAAATGAGGAGATTATTACCGAGTCTGAAGATGAACATGTCAGTATAAGACTGAGAGGATAGTGTGTGATTCTTCATTTGTGTTTCTAATAATCACTTCTTCTTCTGGATCACCTTCACCTAAACATTTATAACAATCTGTAATAATGTCTCGTGTGTTAACATTAATTAAATGATCAATAAAACATTTAACACAGAAAAATCAGGTTTTAAAGTAACAAACTTGTAAATACTAATATTTATCATCATAAAACTAAATACAAACTCTGTTATTTACTCGTTCTTATGTTCGTCCAAATGAACGAGTAGATTCTGATCAATCTTCATGCAGCTCTTTTCAGTTTTAGTGTTCTTCACAAAACAACATGAAAGAAAACGAGTCCATGTGTCTTCTGAACTCATACAGCAGCTTTATGTGCAGGAAGCTTGGCTCACGAGATGCGATGACGAGGTCTCATTGTATTTTAATGCTTTTATTTTAGCCTGTCCAGTTGAACCCACTCGATGCGGTGCTGCACATTCACAATATAGCGGAAAAAGATCAATGTGGAGAAGATGTTGTTTACCTCAAAACTGAAGCAAGCCGTTCACACAGAACGCATATTTATTGCATTTTCTAGAGGGACATATATCAGCATTGCACTCGCGTCTCTCACAAAAGAGCCCAAAGCCATGTCAAATTAATGTAAGTTCAACTTTGAAAAAACACGTAATTACTAGATTAAGAAATTAGCTTGCTAGCGAACGTGCATATTAACAATATCAGCGTGTATCAGCAATGATGAATCTTTGAGTTTAAAGCGGCTCTGACAGAGAGGCTGTGTGTGTGCTGTTTGAGCTATGTGCTCTTTTCCTAAATTCATTACTTACATCTCACAGGTATATTCTCCATCTGTAAATGTTATAAAGCCATAGAAATATTTACATCTTGAGATTCTCCGCTAAACTGCAGAGACTTGTTTCTGAACGCTTTAGCGTCAAACACAGAGCACAATGAAATATGAGCGCGACTCTGACTAAAATATACATTTAGCTGAAATGTTTTTAGTTGGACATTTTAAACCTACAAGTGTATTTGTATGATAGCACTAACTGTAAAGTGACTAATGGTAGTACTGGGCGGTATACCAGTTCATACCGAATACCGGTGTTTATTTTTGTTATGATATGAATTGAAATGATATGGGGTGTGATCAAAGCCTGGAGTGGATTAAAGCATGTTCCTCTCTCCGCTCTAAGCGTTCTGTAATCACTCCGCTCCTGATCCACTCCGGGTTTACATTCCCGCTCACGGAGAAACTGCTTCTCCAATAGGGTCTGGCTGCAGACTTCCGCCAGTGATGTCACTTGCGCTTCCGCGAGTGATGTCACTTGTAGTCTTTTTTATTTTGTTCTATTTATTGATTATTTTTTGTTTGAATCTCTCAACATTTTACAACAGTAGCCAGGTGGTGAAGACAAGAAAAAATAAACTAAAACACAATGTCACTTTCTGCTATGTCACTTGAATTGGTGGTTAAACGATTAAAACTAATTTAATATCATAACATACAAGGTCCTGCAAGTCATCTGTAGGGTGATATGCATGAAATACAAGACCCGCAAATCCGTGGCTACAGAACAGCAGGACATTGTATGTTATGATATTAAATTAGTTTTAATTGTTTAACCACCGCATAGCGTCTTGTCTCCGTTGGCAACGAATGCAAGTGACGTCACAGGTAGCAGAAAGTGCAAGCAGCTCATTTAAACGTTATCAGGGATTACTGAGGGGAAAGAAACATGTAGCACACTGTTGTTGTTGTTGTTGTTGTTCTGCTGGCACACCAAAAATCATCCCCGCCTCGGCTGCAGTTTCTCACTGACAGCATAGTGACGCCGCTCGCATCATTCACAGTCGGGTTCTTAGCAGAGAACACCGAGCAGAACTTGAATTTCAGCGCGGGATTGCGGCTAATAATAATAATTATACTCATTCCCGCAGGTTCCGACAGAATGTATTACATTCGCTCATGCTTTTGAGTCTTGAGCTCACTCATGCGCTCTTGATTTCTGTGCGTCCACAGATCACGATCAGGAGAGAAACAGCTTTTAATAATTGTAAATGTGATATATTGATTTAATACAACAGATCAATAAACAAGTACTGCATGATTTTGCTCTATCATCAACGAGAATAGTTCAAAATAAAGTAACAGCTGAGCCGTTGTGCATCTCTAAAAGCACATTTATATGTAAAACATTAATGTGCACATGAATCTATGAATTTAATTACACTCATGCCACCTCTGAGCCTTATTAAACGTCTGGAAATGTACTTACAGCACACTTTTGTGTTCTGTGCCACCTCTGTAGTTTTTAGATCGCAATGTTACAATGTTATAATGTAATGTATTTTTAACTCTTTTTGCACATTATATATGCCTACATGTTTACATTCACTTTATTTATTTGTTACAAAATGCAGATATGTACCGTATACCACAAATCAGCCAAAAAATACAGATATATGAATGTTTGCTCATATTGCCCAGCTGTACTTTGAAGAAACGTGTATTTTGTGATATTTAGCTCGATGCGCCCTCTTGTGGCCTCAGGAGAGAAGACAAAAGCTTTTTTATTCCTAACTGAATTTATGCCTTTTAAATTTGAATATAATTCGAATTTTGATAATATTTTAGTAAAACATTTTCATGTAGTTTTTTCAGCCAATTTGACAACCCTAATAGAAATAAAACCAAATTTAAAAAGGCTTAATGTAGGAGAAGCTCTGATAGTTGAGGGTAGTGTTGATGCTGATTTAATTTGCCTGGTAACAGCCCAAATGTGTTATTATTCTAATTAACCGATTCCTTTAATTAAAAACACCTAGTTTGAGATTTATAGGCCTATCCCAGGTGTGTCAAACTCAGTTCCTGGAGGGCCACAGCCCTAAAGAGTTTAGTTCCAACCCTGCTCCAACACACACACCATGTAGTTTTCAAATAAGCCTAAATGATTAGTTTGCCTGTATCAGATGTGTTTAATTAGGGTTATAAACAGTGCAGGGCTGTGGCCCTCCAGGAACTGAGTTTGACACCTTTGGTCTATCCCATTTTAAATACATTTTAAAATGTGAGTACATTTTAAATGAGCTACTTTTTACTTTTACTTGAGTATATTTTTAGACTGGTACCTTTACTTGTACTTAAGTAAAATGTTATTAATGTAATGGTACTTTTACTTGAGTAGAATATTTTCGTACTCTTTCCACCTCTGCCTGTCGCCTTCTGTTTTCAAACGAGATTTTGGGACATTTATAACAGCTGGACTGAAGATCTAAGTGATCTCTGAGGAGAATAACAACTAAAAGTTCTGATATATAAATAGGGGCAAGTCCATGTAGAGCTTTAAACACATAAGTTTGAACCTTGAAATCAATTCGTTGTTTCACAGGGAGCCAATGGAGAGAAGCCTGTATAGGTGAAATATGTTCCTGTTTTTGTCCCAGTCAGGAAACGAGCCGCAGCATTTTGAACTATCTGTAATCGTGAGAGTGATGACTGACTAATTACAGATAAGCACTGCTTTTGATTAACTATCAGCTCATTTCAAGATCAGAGACCGCAACAGAAGAGCGCGGCATCAGTACTGGAATGATAGATTAATCTTACTACTTTCAATGAAGATGATTGTGTGTTGAGCGTCTGTGATTTACTTTCAATGAAGATGATTGTGTGTTGAGCGTCTGTGATTTACTTTCAATGAACATGATTGTGTGTTGAGCGTCTGTGACTTACTTTCAATGAAGATGATTGTGTGTTGAGCGTCTGTGATTTACTTTCAGTTTAATTCGCAGCAGTTTGCTCAGCTACTCGTCCGCGGCGATGTGTGTTGCATTAGCGCTGTCATATCTGAATATAATGTCATATAGCTTATAACATGCTCTCACACGTTTATAAAATTTTACATTTGGGAAGGAGTAAAATTTACATATTACGTTTATGTTCCTGTTGAGTTTCCTGTTTGCTCTTTTTTGGTCATTGTCCTGTTCCCTGATTTAGTTTATTAGTTTCCACCCGTGTTAGTTAATGATCTCGTTTGCTCCTTCGTTTCCTGATCTTTATAAGCCATCAGTTTCGTTGTGTTCTTTGTCCTGTCTTAATGTAATGTTATTTCAATGCAATACATGAGTTGATGATTATTAAAACGCCTTTACATTTACTCCCTCTTTGTGCGCCTTTATTCCTCCAAACACGACGCGTGACACATATGTGTGTTCACCAACCAGATGCACTTACACTTGTCCAGTTTCATCTGGGATGTGTCCCAGACCTCCTCCTGAAGTGTTTGAGCGATCAGATTTATATTACTAAACGCATGAAGTGACCAGGTGTAAACCACCCCTATATATTTTTCATGTTACTTTCCATTGAAATTAAGTTGTCTAGTAGATTATGTTGAACACACAAAAGAGTGACAGAATTATAGAAATTCTACATTGATTAAATAAAACCTGCGCTGGTATCAGATCAGATCAGAATTGGGCGATACTCAGAATGTTCTGGATCTGATCGGATCTGAAAACATGGCATCGTTTCATCCCCACAAACACTCTCTCCAGATAATGTTCTTGGTTTTCAGTTTATAGTTTCTGTGTTAATAGTCTATATGTTTAAATGATCAAGATGAATGAAGCCACACAATGACACAAACACGTGTGAGGAGATATGAAAGACTCGGGCAGCCCAGATAAAACTCAAAACAAAGGACCAAAGAACAGCAGGACTGTGATTGTTATACCGATTTCTGCTAAATATCTTAACCTTAAATAGAACAAAACTACATAAATACAAACAGAAAATCAAAAATAGATATTAAATAAAACATTTTAAAGAGACAGTGACTCAGCAGTTATTAATGTAATTCAGCTCGATACCAGAACATAACACATTTAATTAATTATTGCATCAATTACAAGCAGAACTTGTGGATAGAGTAGAAATGTTCACATAAATCATACTATATATTTAAACTAGAGGTGGGCATAGATTAATTTTTTTAATCTAGATTAATCTAGATTAATTTTGGAATTAATCTAGATTAATCTAGATTAAAATGGCTCATTTGAATTCTGCCGAAGGCATTCAGAATATGTGTGCTACCCAAATAATGGCTAAAAGTAAGTCTTTGAGCACGGGTTTCTCAAGCCAGGTGGCGCATTAGACCAGGGGCTCATCTCCTGTTTCCAAAATGCATCACAAACTTTAATCTCTTCCCGTCCCAATCCCACGAAAAAACTGGAGGAAAATCCCGTTCCACTCCCGGAAGAATGACTCCCATTCCCTCCCACTCCCGTGTTTTTTTTTGTTTTTTTGCCGATAACTGTCAATTACAGTAAAAATATAGTACAGATCACAGCGTGCCCACCTTATTAGTTGAATAAAAACCCAAAATGTCGTTTTTTGTTATTATATTGAACTGAAAGCCATCTTATTATGCACAGTGTTGCACAGTGCATAAACAGTGTTTCATGTAAATCATCCATGCTAACACACACGTCTTCTATTTTGATTTTTTAGACATTTCACTCTCTATAGATATATTTTTCAAAGACGGAGTTTCATAGTTTCTCGCTCAAGTTCACATGAGACCTAAAGCGCATCCTGTTTGCTTAAAAGATCAACGTTTCGTTGTTATTCTGAGTGCACACAAATAAACGTAGAGTCTTTACAGATTCGAAAGATGTATTAGGCTACTTTTATCTGTATGACCAAAAATGACGGAGATTTTAAGAGCAAGTGAACGCAACGGAGCCTGTCCTGCAGCAAACGCGCTTCCACACAAACACTTCAATAGCGCACATTTCTCTAGGTTAACATCATATTGAGCGGCCATGTAAAGTTGCTACTACATACATCTTTCAGATGAAAAGCCATATTTGAGGTTGATGAATGATAGGTGAGCGTTTGGATGTCGTGCCCGATTGTATTACCACACAGATCAGCCGTTAACAATCTGTCCATCACGGACTGCGAGCCTCTAGTTCGAAGACTCGTTCTCGCCCCCTACAGTGCAATTCGGCTAGGTATACATCCGCGCTAAAATATCAGGGTGAAAGTCATCATAGCTTGCGTAGTATAGACCCAGCTCCCAACCCAACTTTGAGAATAGATTAACGGCGATATTTTTTTTATCGCCGATAAGAGTCTCACGTTAACGCAGCACGTTAACGCCGATAACGGCCCACCACTAATTTAAACTCTACTGAAACACAATAAACTCAATGTTTTTTGTCTTGCTGTATCAGCTGTAATACTTACATATTTGCTTTTGTAGTTCAGAGATCTTGCGGCGATAGTAAATAAAACCAACAGCAGCAGCAGCAACAGCAGCTAGAAACACCAGAACAATCCCTGCTACAGCACCTGAAGACAGACCTGGTTCTGTAATAATAAAGAGAGACAGACATTAGTGTGAACGTGTGTCTGATCTATAACAAACACTACACACATCAGCACTATAACCTGAGTGAAGATCTGATACTGTACTGATAAAGAGAGACGGTCATTAGTGTGAACGCATGTCTGATCTATAACAAACACTACACACATCAGCACTATAACCTGAGTGAAGATCTGATACTGTACTGATGAAGATACAGTCATTAGTGTGAACGTGTCTGATCTATAACAAACACTACACACATCAGCACTATAACCTGAGTGAAGATCTGATACTGTACTGATAAAGAGAGACGGTCATTAGTGTGAACGTGTGTCTGATCTATAACAAACACTACACACATCAGCACTATAACCTGAGTGAAGATCTGATACTGTACTGATAAAGAGAGACGGTCATTAGTGTGAACGTGTGTCTGATCTATAACAAACACTACACACATCAGCACTATAACCTGAGTGAACATCTGATACTGTACTGATAAAGAAAGACGGTCATTAGTGTGAACGTGTGTCTGATCTATAAAAAACAATACACACATCAGCACTATAACCGCATCAGCACTGTAACCTGAGAGAAGATCTGATACTGTACTGATAAAGAAAGATGGTTATTAGTGTGAATGTGTGTCTGATCTATAAAAAACACTACACACATCAGCACTATAACCTGAGTGAAGATCTGATACTGTACTGATAAAGAGAGACAGTCATTAGGGTGAACGTGTGTCTGATCTATAACAAACACTACACACATCAGCACTATAACCTGAGTGAAGATCTGATACTGTACTGATAAAGAGAGACAGTCCTTAGTGTGAACGTGTGTCTGATCTATAACAAACACTACACACATCAGCACTATAACCTGAGTGAAGATCTGATACTGTACTGATAAAGAGAGACAGTCATTAGTGTGAACGTGTGTCTGATCTATAACAAACACTACACACATCAGCACTATAACCTGAGTGAAGATCTGATACTGTACTGATAAAGAGAGACAGTCATTAGTGTGAACGTGTGTCTGATCTATAACAAACACTACACACATCAGCACTATAACCTGAGTGAAGATCTGATACTGTACTGATAAAGAGAGACAGTCATTAGTGTGAACGTGTGTCTGATCGATAACAAACACTACACACATCATCACTATAACCTGAGTGAAGATCTGATACTGTACTGATAAGAGACTATCATTAGTGTGAACGTGTATATGATCTATAACAAACACTACACACATCAGCACTATAACCTGAGTGAAGATCTGATACTGTACTGATAAAGAGAGACAGTCATTAGTGTGAACATGTGTCTGATCTATAACAAACACTACACACATCAGCACTATAACCTGAGTGAAGATCTGATACTGTACTGATAAAGAGAGACAGTCATTAGTGTGAACGTGTGTCTGATCTATAACAAACACTACACACATCAGCACTATAACCTGAGTGAAGATATGATACTGTACTGATAAAGAGAGACAGTCATTAGTGTGAACGCGTGTCTGATCTATAACAAACACTACACACATCAGCACTATAACCTGAGTGAAGATCTGATACTGTACTGATAAAGAGACAGTCATTAGTGTGAACGTGTGTCTGATCTATAACAAAACCTACACACATCAGCACTATAACCTGAGTGAAGATATGATACTGTACTAATAAAGAGAGACAGTCATTAGTGTGAACGCGTGTCTGATCTATAACAAACACTACACACATCAGCACTATAACCTGAGTGAAGATCTGATACTGTACTGATAAAGAGAGATGGTCATTAGTGTGAACGTGTGTCTGATCTATAACAAACACTACACACATCAGCACTATAACCTGAGTGAAGATATGATACTGTACTGATAAAGAGAGACAGTCATTAGTGTGAACGCGTGTCTGCTCTATAACAAACACTACACACATCAGCACTATAACCTGAGTGAAGATCTGATACTGTACTGATAAAGAGAGACGGCCATTAGTGTGAACGTGTGTCTGATCTATAACAAACACTACACACATCAGCACTATAACCTGAGTGAAGATCTGATACTGTACTGATAAAGAGAGACGGTCATTAGTGTGAACGTGTGTCTGATCTATAACAAACACTACACACATCAGCACTATAACCTGAGTGAAGATCTGATACTGTACTGATAAAGAAAGACGGTCATTAGTGTGAACGTGTGTCTGATCTATAAAAAACAATACACACATCAGCACTATAACCGCATCAGCACTATAACCTGAGAGAAGATCTGATACTGTACTGATAAAGAAAGATGGTTATTAGTGTGAATGTGTGTCTGATCTATAAAAAACACTACACACATTAGCACTATAACCTGAGTGAAGATCTGATACTGTACTGATAAAGAGAGACAGTCATTAGGGTGAACGTGTGTCTGATCTATAACAAACACTACACACATCAGCACTATAACCTGAGTGAAGATCTGATACTGTACTGATAAAGAGAGACAGTCCTTAGTGTGAACGTGTGTCTGATCTATAACAAACACTACACACATCAGCACTATAACCTGAGTGAAGATCTGATACTGTACTGATAAAGAGAGACAGTCATTAGTGTGAACGTGTGTCTGATCTATGACAAACACTACACACATCAGCACTATAACCTGAGTGAAGATCTGATACTGTACTGATAAAGAGAGACAGTCATTGGTGTGAACGTGTGTCTGATCTATAACAAACAATACACACATCAGCACTATAACCTGAGTGAAGATCTGATACTGTACTGATAAAGAGAGACAGTCATTAGTGTGAACGTGTGTCTGATCTATAACAAACACTACACACATCAGCACTATAACCTGAGTGAAGATCTGATACTGTACTGATAAAGAGAGACAGTCATTAGTGTGAACGTGTGTCTGATCTATAACAAACACTACACACATCAGCACTATAACCTGAGTGAAGATCTGATACTGTACTGATAAAGAGAGACAGTCATTAGTGTGAACGTGTGTCTGATCGATAACAAACACTACACACATCATCACTATAACCTGAGTGAAGATCTGATACTGTACTGATAAGAGACTATCATTAGTGTGAACGTGTATCTGATCTATAACAAACACTACACACATCAGCACTATAACCTGAGTGAAGATCTGATACTGTACTGATAAAGAGAGACAGTCATTAGTGTGAACATGTGTCTGATCTATAACAAACACTACACACATCAGCACTATAACCTGAGTGAAGATCTGATACTGTACTGATAAAGAGAGACAGTCATTAGTGTGAACGTGTGTCTGATCTATAACAAACAATACACACATCAGCACTATAACCTGAGTGAAGATCTGATACTGTACTGATAAAGAGAGACAGTCATTAGTGTGAACGTGTGTCTGATCTATAACAAACACTACACACATCAGCACTATAACCTGAGTGAAGATCTGATACTGTACTGATAAAGAGAGACAGTCATTAGTGTGAACGTGTGTCTGATCTATAACAAACACTACACACATCAGCACTATAACCTGAGTGAAGATCTGATACTGTACTGATAAAGAGAGACAGTCATTAGTGTGAACGTGTGTCTGATCGATAACAAACACTACACACATCATCACTATAACCTGAGTGAAGATCTGATACTGTACTGATAAGAGACTATCATTAGTGTGAACGTGTATCTGATCTATAACAAACACTACACACATCAGCACTATAACCTGAGTGAAGATCTGATACTGTACTGAAAAAGAGAGACAGTCATTAGTGTGAACGTGTGTCTGATCTATAACAAACACTACACACATCAGCACTATAACCTGAGTGAAGATATGATACTGTACTGATAAAGAGAGACGGTCATTAGTGTGAACGTGTGTCTGATCTATAACAAACACTACACACATCAGCACTATAACCTGAGTGAAGATCTGATACTGTACTGATAAAGAAAGACGGTCATTAGTGTGAACGTGTGTCTGATCTATAAAAAACAATACACACATCAGCACTATAACCGCATCAGCACTGTAACCTGAGAGAAGATCTGATACTGTACTGATAAAGAAAGATGGTTATTAGTGTGAATGTGTGTCTGATCTATAAAAAACACTACACACATCAGCACTATAACCTGAGTGAAGATCTGATACTGTACTGATAAAGAGAGACAGTCATTAGGGTGAACGTGTGTCTGATCTATAACAAACACTACACACATCAGCACTATAACCTGAGTGAAGATCTGATACTGTACTGATAAAGAGAGACAGTCCTTAGTGTGAACGTGTGTCTGATCTATAACAAACACTACACACATCAGCACTATAACCTGAGTGAAGATCTGATACTGTACTGATAAAGAGAGACAGTCATTAGTGTGAACGTGTGTCTGATCTATAACAAACACTACACACATCAGCACTATAACCTGAGTGAAGATCTGATACTGTACTGATAAAGAGAGACAGTCATTAGTGTGAACGTGTGTCTGATCGATAACAAACACTACACACATCATCACTATAACCTGAGTGAAGATCTGATACTGTACTGATAAGAGACTATCATTAGTGTGAACGTGTATCTGATCTATAACATACACTACACACATCAGCACTATAACCTGAGTGAAGATCTGATACTGTACTGATAAAGAGAGACAGTCATTAGTGTGAACATGTGTCTGATCTATAACAAACACTACACACATCAGCACTATAACCTGAGTGAAGATCTGATACTGTACTGATAAAGAGAGACAGTCATTAGTGTGAACGTGTGTCTGATCTATAACAAACACTACACACATCATCACTATAACCTGAGTGAAGATCTGATACTGTACTGATAAGAGACAATCATTAGTGTGAACATGTGTCTGATCTATAACAAACACTACACACATCAGCACTATAACCTGAGTGAAGATCTGATACTGTACTGATAAAGAGAGACAGTCATTAGTGTGAACGTGTGTCTGATCTATAACAAACACTACACACATCAGCACTATAACCTGAGTGAAGATATGATACTGTACTGATAAAGAGAGACAGTCATTAGTGTGAACGCGTGTCTGATCTATAACAAACACTACACACATCAGCACTATAACCTGAGTGAAGATCTGATACTGTACTGATAAAGAGACAGTCATTAGTGTGAACGTGTGTCTGATCTATAACAAAACCTACACACATCAGCACTATAACCTGAGTGAAGATATGATACTGTACTAATAAAGAGAGACAGTCATTAGTGTGAACGCGTGTCTGATCTATAACAAACACTACACACATCAGCACTATAACCTGAGTGAAGATCTGATACTGTACTGATAAAGAGAGATGGTCATTAGTGTGAACGCGTGTCTGATCTATAACAAACACTACACACATCAGCACTATAACCTGAGTGAAGATCTGATACTGTACTGATAAAGAGAGACGGCCATTAGTGTGAACGTGTGTCTGATCTATAACAAACACTACACACATCAGCACTATAACCTGAGTGAAGATCTGATACTGTACTGATAAAGAGAGACGGTCATTAGTGTGAACGTGTGTCTGATCTATAACAAACACTACACACATCAGCACTATAACCTGAGTGAAGATCTGATACTGTACTGATAAAGAAAGACGGTCATTAGTGTGAACGTGTGTCTGATCTATAAAAAACAATACACACATCAGCACTATAACCGCATCAGCACTATAACCTGAGAGAAGATCTGATACTGTACTGATAAAGAAAGATGGTTATTAGTGTGAATGTGTGTCTGATCTATAAAAAACACTACACACATCAGCACTATAACCTGAGTGAAGATCTGATACTGTACTGATAAAGAGAGACAGTCATTAGGGTGAACGTGTGTCTGATCTATAACAAACACTACACACATCAGCACTATAACCTGAGTGAAGATCTGATACTGTACTGATAAAGAGAGACAGTCCTTAGTGTGAACGTGTGTCTGATCTATAACAAACACTACACACATCAGCACTATAACCTGAGTGAAGATCTGATACTGTACTGATAAAGAGAGACAGTCATTAGTGTGAGCGTGTGTCTGATCTATGACAAACACTACACACATCAGCACTATAACCTGAGTGAAGATCTGATACTGTACTGATAAAGAGAGACAGTCATTAGTGTGAACGTGTGTCTGATCTATAACAAACAATACACACATCAGCACTATAACCTGAGTGAAGATCTGATACTGTACTGATAAAGAGAGACAGTCATTAGTGTGAACGTGTGTCTGATCTATAACAAACACTACACACATCAGCACTATAACCTGAGTGAAGATCTGATACTGTACTGATAAAGAGAGACAGTCATTAGTGTGAACGTGTTGTAACAGAGTGAAATGTCTGTCACCGTTTTTCCATAGCCTTACAGGAATGCAATTAAGATTTCTAGGTGTTAATACTACGAGGCACAAGAGGGCGCTCGTTAGACACACCTGGACTGTATAAAAGGTGAGCAGTTGTAAGAAGAAGTAGTTCAGTTTGGGTAGAAGGAAGGCATGTTTCTTTAGAGCTACCTTGAACTGTTAGGTTGAAAAGTCCTAGTTGGGAAACCTTTGGGTTTTAAGCTCAACATGTGAGTATATTTGAATATTGTTGTTTTTCTTTTGTTTACAATATGAGAGAAATGCTTATGCTTGTTTTTGGTTTTAAATTCAACAGAAGGACTTTTTCCTTTTCCCTCTAATTCCATTCAATCATGTCTGATTGGGACTGTTTAAATTGAGTACTGTTTGGAGTGGAAAAACTTTTGATTCGATTTCTTTGTGGAGACTCGTTCATCAAAAGTTATCAGTCGGAGTGATCAACTGTAAAGCGGAGTACTGTATTTTCAACGCACTCAATGTTTTTCTTTGGAAAGAATAACTCATTTTTGCCACAGAATGGATCATCGTTTCTCAGATAAGAACTTTAAGACGATTTCTTTGGTATAAAATCAAAGACTAGGTTTCGAGATTTGTTGTTTATTTTCTCTTTTCTGTATAATTAATTTGACACTTGAACATATTTTTCATTGGGTGAATAAATGTAACAAAAAGAAATACTGGTTGATGAAGTTCATATAATGCTTTGTTTGATCTTAGTGAAAAACCCTCATTTGTGGCTATTCTAAAAACAAAAAGGAAAGAACAGTTACAAAATGGCGCCCGAACAGGGACAATGACTAAATTAGACTTGAACCTAGAGGGTGTTTCACTAGATGATTTAACAAGGATCAAATAAAGGAACTAACAGCAAAAGTAAATTAAAAAAAAGTTTAATCTGAGAAATAAATCAAATCAAACAATCTGAAATGGAAAGGGATGAGATCACGCCCATCACGGATTTCTCCGGTGATGCATTTATTCAGATAAGAGATCCGATGACTGAAATGATTGACACTTTTAGTGGACTTTATATCGACTCAGAAGAAGAAAAAGAGAAATCGGCAGTACAAGTGCTGTTTCCAGGCCAACCTGGCGATCCAGATGATTTCACTCCACTTCCTCCGCCACCGTTAGATTTTGATGAGGAGCAGGTGTATTCAAATGGAATGGCAACAACACAACGTTTGACTAACATTGAAGAGCACCTCAGCGACATTGAGCATCGGGTGAGTGATTTTGTGATTCAAGATACAGTAATGGATATGATGAAACAACTTGAAGATAAAATTACCTACCGAATGCAAAGGGAATTTGATCGAATTAAAGTGCAAATGGACAGTAGATTGACCGATTTAAGTCAGAGTATGGTTGATTGTCTGAAAAGGAGAGATAAACAACTAGATCAAAGGATTCAAGCTCTTAACCTACTTTCATCTACTCCCATATCTGCAAAAACGGTCAGCCATCATAAAACTGCACAAACAGAAATTAAACAATTTCAAGATACACATTCTAGTCAACAATACCTATCTTTGCCTACCATGCCAGCAACCTATCATTCACCGGTTAAGTTGGAGTTCCCCAGTTTCACCAACGCAAGTTTGGATGATCCAGTTGTTTTTGTTGAGAGAGTTGAAGAGTATTTTAATCTTAGGCCTTTGTCTGACAAAGAATTAATGGCATCACTTTCTGTGGCATTGAAAGGGACTGCGAAGGACTGGTGGAGGGCAGAGCGGAAGAACATAGATGCATGGAAAACCTTTAAGGAGAAGTTTTTGTTTGCATTTTTAAATGAGGATTTCAAAGAAGTAGCTGCACAGAGACTTGTAAATAGAAGACAGCAAAATAAAGAAAGTATTCGGGATTTTGCATATCATTACAGAGCCCTTTGTATGAGAAACAAACCTGACATGACAGAAGAAGAGATTGTTCATGCAATTCTCAGAAACTGCAACCCAAGATTAGCTAGTTTGCTGAGAAGCTCTGCTAAAAATGTGGATGAATTGGTTCGTTTGGGAACACAGATAGAAAAGGATTGGATGGGAGCTAAACATCACTGGAGTTTAGTTAACACTGAAGAGCAAAACAGGAAATCACCTGCGGTGTCAAAAAGAACTCCAGATAATCAACTAATGCTGATGGACCACCCCAATGCTAAAAAAGGGTACCAAAATCTTCAGCTGCCTGTGACCATCAAGCACACTAGTATCAACGCCATTATTGATACTGGTAGTACTTTTTCACTCGTCCAGTATAAGATCTGGAAAAAACTGAACAAAAAAGGAGATGATCAGTTTACTACAAGTAAACAGAGCTTTATTTTAGCAAATGGACAACCGCAAAAAGCTATTGGTAAGGTGAGATGGATGTGTGAGATCAAAGAAGAAAAATTTGAAGTGGAATTTTTTGTGATGGAAGATAAGGATTTGGCAGTATCCGTAATCCTGGGTCTTGACTTTTTGCAAAAATCTAAAATGGTTTTGGATTTTAACACATTGCACTTTCATCTTCCTGATGTTGCACAGAAGAAATGCACATTCCCTTTTTATTCACAAAATGGACCATCCAACAACCATTTTTACATGGCTGTCATGGATACAGATGAGCCTCCTATCATCAGTGAAGCAGACCATAACCTCATCGTTGAAGCTGCTATGCATGCTGAAACAACACCAGAAATACAAGCACGGCTTAAAGACCTGATGTTGGAATGGCCAACGGTATGCACACAAAACATAGGCCGAACCAACGTTATACGACACCAGATCATTACAAATGATCAGCAACCGGTAAGAAAAAAACCATACAAAGTCTCTGTTTTTAGAAATGATTTTATTGAAGGGCAAGTGAAAGAATTGCTTGAAAAGAAAATCATCCAGCCTTCTACTTCTCCGTGGGCATCACCGGTAGTAGTGGTAGACAAGAAGGATGGGAATATGAGACTATGTGTAGATTACAGAGGACTGAATGCAAAGACTTACCTGGATGCCTATCCTATGCCACAAATTACAGATATCCTGGAATCACTGAAAGGAGCCAAGGTTTTCAGTACTTTAGACCTAAAAAGTGGGTACTGGCAAATGGAGATGGAACAGTCCAGTGTTGAAAAGACAGCGTTTTGGACAGCTTCAGGGTTATATGAGTTTTTATGTCTACCCTTCGGCCTTAAAAACTCAGCAGCATCTTTTCAAAGGCTTATGGAACACGTGCTAAGAGAGCACAAAAATAAATTCTGCATGGTCTACATTGATGATATTGTGGTGTACTCTCCTTCTATTTCAACCCACATTCTACATCTACAGAAAGTGTTTGCCTGTCTTCAAAAAGCTGGTTTGTCTCTTAATATGAAGAAATGCAATTTCATCAAGACATCACTGACATTTCTAGGGCACATCATCTCTGCAGATGGAGTCAAGACGGATCCGGAGAAGATATCGGCTGTCCAATCATTTCCAGTACCTACATCAGTCAAGGAGGTCCAAAGATTTCTGGGTCTTTCAGGCTGGTATCACAGGTTTATTAAGAATTTTTCAGAAAAAGCTGCTCCACTTCACGCTCTAAAGAAAAAAGGTGCAAAATGGATCTGGTCTGAAGAGTGCCAAAGAGCCTTTGAGACGATCAAAGAAGATCTCATCAGTGCTCCGGTTTTAATCTCACCTGATTTTAACCGTGCTTTTAAAGTCCAGACAGATGCCAGTGAGTATGGTTTAGGGGCAGTGTTAACTCAAGAAGAAGAAGGACAAGAACGAGTGGTGGCATATGCATCTCGGCTTTTGAGGGGAGCAGAGAAAGCATACTCTACCTCAGAAAAAGAGTGTTTAGCAGTCGTATGGGCTGTGGAAAGATGGCGACATTACCTGGAGGGCAAGCTTTTTGAGGTGGTAACAGATCATGCTGCATTGGTCTGGGCATTCCAACATCCAAAGCCATCCTCGAGGTTAGTAAGGTGGACAATACGGCTCCAGGGGTTTCATTTTATTGTACGTTACCGTAAGGGACAGTGTAATGTGGTTCCTGATGCCCTGTCGAGACAATACCACACAGAACCCAGCTTTCTCTTTTTAAATACAGCCTCAGAGAAATTTTCCTCTGACTACACTCTGCCAGTTGATCTTGAACAAATCAGCAAAGCTCAAAATGATGACAAGGAGATTCAAGATTTGATATCCAAAAACCAGCAGAGAAAATGTGACGATGCAATGCGTGTTCACTATGTTTGCAAGAATGGAGTTGTTTTTAGGAGTGTTCCTGAAGGAAAGAAAGGACAAAAACTGCAAATAGTGATTCCTGCTGTTTTTAGAAAGACATTTTTATCTTATGCACATGATAATCCATTGAGTGGCCATTTAGGAAGTTTTAAGACACTAATGCGACTGCTTGATTTTGTGTATTGGCCCAGCATAAGAACTGATGTCTGGCAGTACTGCAAGGTATGCACAGTATGTCAACAATACAAACCACCCACCACTAAGACTGCAGGTATGCTGCAGAGTATACCAATAGTGGAGCCTGGTTACATGATGGGGATCGACATAATGGGTCCTTTCCCTAGAAGTTCCAAGCAACACGAGTATTTGTTAGTGATAGTGGATTATTTCTCAAAATGGGTGGAGTTGTTTCCACTAAGAGCCGCAAAAGCTCCTACCATTGCTCGAATTCTCATTGAAGAAATCTTCACTCGTTGGGGAACACCCACTTACCTTGTGTCAGACCGTGGAAGGCAGTTCACGTCAAATCTCATGACCACAATCTGCAAACAATGGAAAGTCATTCAAAAGTTAACCACGGCTTATCACCCTCAAACTAACTTAACGGAACGAATTAATCGAAATCTCAAAACAATGCTGGCTTCCTATGTACAAGAAAACCACAGAAGTTGGGATCAGTGGATTCCTGAATTTCGTTTTGCCCTGAATTCGGCATGGCAAGAAAGCACTGGATACACACCAGCTGAAATCGCTCTCGGAAGGAAATTGAAAGGACCATTAGAACGAGCATTCCAACATCCAACTGATCCAGACCACCCGAGTTACAGTACATTGGAACGGCACTCTCAGCTAATCGACTTGGTTAAAGCTAACGTAGAGAAAGCACAACAATACCAAAGACGGTATTACAACCAGCGCAGAAGGAACCAAGAGTTCTGTGAAGGAGATGTGGTATGGGTGCGATCTCATCCATTATCCAAGGCCGATGATGCTTTCATGGCCAAATTGTCACCTAGATGGAAAGGGCCTGCTAAGGTAGAAAAAAAGTTAGGACCTGTGAACTACCGTGTTTCTTTTATTTCTGATCCTACGGTCATTGATACATATCATGTGCAGAACTTGAAAATTTGCCATGGAAGTGACAAATTTTTAAACACGGGAGGGGGTATGTAACAGAGTGAAATGTCTGTCACCGTTTTTCCATAGCCTTACAGGAATGCAATTAAGATTTCTAGGTGTTAATACTACGAGGCACAAGAGGGCGCTCGTTAGACACACCTGGACTGTATAAAAGGTGAGCAGTTGTAAGAAGAAGTAGTTCAGTTTGGGTAGAAGGAAGGCATGTTTCTTTAGAGCTACCTTGAACTGTTAGGTTGAAAAGTCCTAGTTGGGAAACCTTTGGGTTTTAAGCTCAACATGTGAGTATATTTGAATATTGTTGTTTTTCTTTTGTTTACAATATGAGAGAAATGCTTATGCTTGTTTTTGGTTTTAAATTCAACAGAAGGACTTTTTCCTTTTCCCTCTAATTCCATTCAATCATGTCTGATTGGGACTGTTTAAATTGAGTACTGTTTGGAGTGGAAAAACTTTTGATTCGATTTCTTTGTGGAGACTCGTTCATCAAAAGTTATCAGTCGGAGTGATCAACTGTAATGCGGAGTACTGTATTTTCAACGCACTCAATGTTTTTCTTTGGAAAGAATAACTCATTTTTGCCACAGAATGGATCATCGTTTCTCAGATAAGAACTTTAAGACGATTTCTTTGGTATAAAATCAAAGACTAGGTTTCGAGATTTGTTGTTTATTTTCTCTTTTCTGTATAATTAATTTGACACTTGAACATATTTTTCATTGGGTGAATAAATGTAACAAAAAGAAATGCTGGTTGATGAAGTTCATATAATGCTTTGTTTGATCTTAGTGAAAAACCCTCATTTGTGGCTATTCTAAAAACAAAATGGAAAGAAAAGTTACAGTGTGTCTGATCTATAACAAACACTACACACATCAGCACTATAACCTGAGTGAAGATCTGATACTGTACTGATAAAGAGAGACAGTCATTAGTGTGAACGTGTGTCTGATCGATAACAAACACTACACACATCATCACTATAACCTGAGTGAAGATCTGATACTGTACTGATAAGAGACTTTCATTAGTGTGAACGTGTATCTGATCTATAACAAACACTACACACATCAGCACTATAACCTGAGTGAAGATCTGATACTGTACTGATAAAGAGAGACAGTCATTAGTGTGAACATGTGTCTGATCTATAACAAACACTACACACATCAGCACTATAACCTGAGTGAAGATCTGATACTGTACTGATAAAGAGAGACAGTCATTAGTGTGAACGTGTGTCTGATCTATAACAAACAATACACACATCAGCACTATAACCTGAGTGAAGATCTGATACTGTACTGATAAAGAGAGACAGTCATTAGTGTGAACGTGTGTCTGATCTATAACAAACACTACACACATCAGCACTATAACCTGAGTGAAGATCTGATACTGTACTGATAAAGAGAGACAGTCATTAGTGTGAACGTGTGTCTGATCTATAACAAACACTACACACATCAGCACTATAACCTGAGTGAAGATCTGATACTGTACTGATAAAGAGAGACAGTCATTAGTGTGAACGTGTGTCTGATCGATAACAAACACTACACACATCATCACTATAACCTGAGTGAAGATCTGATACTGTACTGATAAGAGACTATCATTAGTGTGAACGTGTATCTGATCTATAACAAACACTACACACATCAGCACTATAACCTGAGTGAAGATCTGATACTGTACTGAAAAAGAGAGACAGTCATTAGTGTGAACGTGTGTCTGATCTATAACAAACACTACACACATCAGCACTATAACCTGAGTGAAGATATGATACTGTACTGATAAAGAGAGACGGTCATTAGTGTGAACGTGTGTCTGATCTATAACAAACACTACACACATCAGCACTATAACCTGAGTGAAGATCTGATACTGTACTGATAAAGAAAGACGGTCATTAGTGTGAACGTGTGTCTGATCTATAAAAAACAATACACACATCAGCACTATAACCGCATCAGCACTGTAACCTGAGAGAAGATCTGATACTGTACTGATAAAGAAAGATGGTTATTAGTGTGAATGTGTGTCTGATCTATAAAAAACACTACACACATCAGCACTATAACCTGAGTGAAGATCTGATACTGTACTGATAAAGAGAGACAGTCATTAGGGTGAACGTGTGTCTGATCTATAACAAACACTACACACATCAGCACTATAACCTGAGTGAAGATCTGATACTGTACTGATAAAGAGAGACAGTCCTTAGTGTGAACGTGTGTCTGATCTATAACAAACACTACACACATCAGCACTATAACCTGAGTGAAGATCTGATACTGTACTGATAAAGAGAGACAGTCATTAGTGTGAACGTGTGTCTGATCTATAACAAACACTACACACATCAGCACTATAACCTGAGTGAAGATCTGATACTGTACTGATAAAGAGAGACAGTCATTAGTGTGAACGTGTGTCTGATCGATAACAAACACTACACACATCATCACTATAACCTGAGTGAAGATCTGATACTGTACTGATAAGAGACTATCATTAGTGTGAACGTGTATCTGATCTATAACATACACTACACACATCAGCACTATAACCTGAGTGAAGATCTGATACTGTACTGATAAAGAGAGACAGTCATTAGTGTGAACATGTGTCTGATCTATAACAAACACTACACACATCAGCACTATAACCTGAGTGAAGATCTGATACTGTACTGATAAAGAGAGACAGTCATTAGTGTGAACGTGTGTCTGATCTATAACAAACACTACACACATCATCACTATAACCTGAGTGAAGATCTGATACTGTACTGATAAGAGACAATCATTAGTGTGAACGTGTCTGATCTATAACAAACACTACACACATCAGCACTATAACCTGAGTGAAGATCTGATACTGTACTGAAAAAGAGAGACAGTCATTAGTGTGAACGTGTGTCTGATCTATAACAAACACTACACACATCAGCACTATAACCTGAGTGAAGATATGATACTGTACTGATAAAGAGAGACGGTCATTAGTGTGAACGTGTGTCTGATCTATAACAAACACTACACACATCAGCACTATAACCTGAGTGAAGATCTGATACTGTACTGATAAAGAAAGACGGTCATTAGTGTGAACGTGTGTCTGATCTATAAAAAACAATACACACATCAGCACTATAACCGCATCAGCACTGTAACCTGAGAGAAGATCTGATACTGTACTGATAAAGAAAGATGGTTATTAGTGTGAATGTGTGTCTGATCTATAAAAAACACTACACACATCAGCACTATAACCTGAGTGAAGATCTGATACTGTACTGATAAAGAGAGACAGTCATTAGGGTGAACGTGTGTCTGATCTATAACAAACACTACACACATCAGCACTATAACCTGAGTGAAGATCTGATACTGTACTGATAAAGAGAGACAGTCCTTAGTGTGAACGTGTGTCTGATCTATAACAAACACTACACACATCAGCACTATAACCTGAGTGAAGATCTGATACTGTACTGATAAAGAGAGACAGTCATTAGTGTGAACGTGTGTCTGATCTATAACAAACACTACACACATCAGCACTATAACCTGAGTGAAGATCTGATACTGTACTGATAAAGAGAGACAGTCATTAGTGTGAACGTGTGTCTGATCTATAACAAACACTACACACATCAGCACTATAACCTGAGTGAAGATCTGATACTGTACTGATAAAGAGAGACAGTCATTAGTGTGAACGTGTGTCTGATCGATAACAAACACTACACACATCATCACTATAACCTGAGTGAAGATCTGATACTGTACTGATAAGAGACTATCATTAGTGTGAACGTGTATCTGATCTATAACAAACACTACACACATCAGCACTATAACCTGAGTGAAGATCTGATACTGTACTGATAAAGAGAGACAGTCATTAGTGTGAACGTGTGTCTGATCTATAACAAACACTACACACATCATCACTATAACCTGAGTGAAGATCTGATACTGTACTGATAAGAGACAATCATTAGTGTGAACATGTGTCTGATCTATAACAAACACTACACACATCAGCACTATAACCTGAGTGAAGATCTGATACTGTACTGATAAAGAGAGACAGTCATTAGTGTGAACGTGTGTCTGATCTATAACAAACACTACACACATCAGCACTATAACCTGAGTGAATATCTTATACTGTACTGATAAAGAGAGACAGTCATTAGTGTGAACGTGTGTCTGATCTATAACAAACACTACACACATCAGCACTATAACCTGAGTGAAGATATGATACTGTACTGATAAAGAGAGACAGTCATTAGTGTGAACGCGTGTCTGATCTATAACAAACACTACACACATCAGCACTATAACCTGAGTGAAGATCTGATACTGTACTGATAAAGAGACAGTCATTAGTGTGAACGTGTGTCTGATCTATAACAAAACCTACACACATCAGCACTATAACCTGAGTGAAGATATGATACTGTACTGATAAAGAGAGACAGTCATTAGTGTGAACGCGTGTCTGATCTATAACAAACACTACACACATCAGCACTATAACCTGAGTGAAGATCTGATACTGTACTGATAAAGAGAGACGGCCATTAGTGTGAACGTGTGTCTGATCTATAACAAACACTACACACATCAGCACTATAACCTGAGTGAAGATCTGATACTGTACTGATAAAGAGAGACGGTCATTAGTGTGAACGTGTGTCTGATCTATAACAAACACTACACACATCAGCACTATAACCTGAGTGAAGATCTGATACTGTACTGATAAAGAAAGACGGTCATTAGTGTGAACGTGTGTCTGATCTATAAAAAACAATACACACATCAGCACTATAACCGCATCAGCACTATAACCTGAGAGAAGATCTGATACTGTACTGATAAAGAAAGATGGTTATTAGTGTGAATGTGTGTCTGATCTATAAAAAACACTACACACATCAGCACTATAACCTGAGTGAAGATCTGATACTGTACTGATAAAGAGAGACAGTCATTAGGGTGAACGTGTGTCTGATCTATAACAAACACTACACACATCAGCACTATAACCTGAGTGAAGATCTGATACTGTACTGATAAAGAGAGACAGTCCTTAGTGTGAACGTGTGTCTGATCTATAACAAACACTACACACATCAGCACTATAACCTGAGTGAAGATCTGATACTGTACTGATAAAGAGAGACAGTCATTAGTGTGAACGTGTGTCTGATCTATGACAAACACTACACACATCAGCACTATAACCTGAGTGAAGATCTGATACTGTACTGATAAAGAGAGACAGTCATTAGTGTGAACGTGTGTCTGATCTATAACAAACAATACACACATCAGCACTATAACCTGAGTGAAGATCTGATACTGTACTGATAAAGAGAGACAGTCATTAGTGTGAACGTGTGTCTGATCTATAACAAACACTACACACATCAGCACTATAACCTGAGTGAAGATCTGATACTGTACTGATAAAGAGAGACAGTCATTAGTGTGAACGTGTGTCTGATCTATAACAAACACTACACACATCAGCACTATAACCTGAGTGAAGATCTGATACTGTACTGATAAAGAGAGACAGTCATTAGTGTGAACGTGTGTCTGATCGATAACAAACACTACACACATCATCACTATAACCTGAGTGAAGATCTGATACTGTACTGATAATAGACTATCATTAGTGTGAACGTGTATCTGATCTATAACAAACACTACACACATCAGCACTATAACCTGAGTGAAGATCTGATACTGTACTGATAAAGAGAGACAGTCATTAGTGTGAACGTGTGTCTGATCTATAACAAACACTACACACATCATCACTATAACCTGAGTGAAGATCTGATACTGTACTGATAAGAGACAATCATTAGTGTGAACATGTGTCTGATCTATAACAAACACTACACACATCAGCACTATAACCTGAGTGAAGATCTGATACTGTACTGATAAAGAGAGACAGTCATTAGTGTGAACGTGTGTCTGATCTATAACAAACACTACACACATCAGCACTATAACCTGAGTGAATATCTTATACTGTACTGATAAAGAGAGACAGTCATTAGTGTGAACGTGTGTCTGATCTATAACAAACACTACACACATCATCACTATAACCTGAGTGAAGATCTGATACTGTACTGATAAGAGACTATCATTAGTGTGAACGTGTATCTGATCTATAACAAACACTACACACATCAGCACTATAACCTGAGTGAAGATCTGATACTGTACTGATAAAGAGAGACAGTCATTAGTGTGAACGTGTGTCTGATCTATAACAAACACTACACACATCAGCACTATAACCTGAGTGAAGATCTGATACTGTACTGATAAAGAGAGACAGTCATTAGTGTGAACGTGTGTCTGATCTATAACAAACACTACACACATCAGCACTATAACCTGAGTGAAGATCTGATACTGTACTGATAAAGAGAGACAGTCATTAGTGTGAACATGTGTCTGATCTATAACAAACACTACACACATCATCACTATAACCTGAGTGAAGATCTGATACTGTACTGATAAGAGACTATCATTAGTGTGAACGTGTATCTGATCTATAACAAACACTACACACATCAGCACTATAACCTGAGTGAAGATCTGATACTGTACTGATAAAGAGAGACAGTCATTAGTGTGAACGTGTGTCTGATCTATAACAAACACTACACACATCATCACTATAACCTGAGTGAAGATCTGATACTGTACTGATAAGAGACAATCATTAGTGTGAACATGTGTCTGATCTATAACAAACACTACACACATCAGCACTATAACCTGAGTGAAGATCTGATACTGTACTGAAAAAGAGAGACAGTCATTAGTGTGAACGTGTGTCTGATCTATAACAAACACTACACACATCAGCACTATAACCTGAGTGAATATCTGATACTGTACTGATAAAGAGAGACAGTCATTAGTGTGAACGTGTGTCTGATCTATAACAAACACTACACACATCAGCACTATAACCTGAGTGAAGATATGATACTGTACTGATAAAGAGAGACAGTCATTAGTGTGAACGCGTGTCTGATCTATAACAAACACTACACACATCAGCACTATAACCTGAGTGAAGATCTGATACTGTACTGATAAAGAGACAGTCATTAGTGTGAACGTGTGTCTGATCTATAACAAAACCTACACACATCAGCACTATAACCTGAGTGAAGATATGATACTGTACTGATAAAGAGAGACAGTCATTAGTGTGAACGCGTGTCTGATCTATAACAAACACTACACACATCAGCACTATAACCTGAGTGAAGATCTGATACTGTACTGATAAAAGAGAGATGGTCATTAGTGTGAACGTGTGTCTGATCTATAACAAACACTACACACATCAGCACTATAACCTGAGTGAAGATATGATACTGTACTGATAAAGAGAGACAGTCATTAGTGTGAACGCGTGTCTGATCTATAACAAACACTACACACATCAGCACTATAACCTGAGTGAAGATATGATACTGTACTGATAAAGAGAGACAGTCATTAGTGTGAACGCGTGTCTGATCTATAACAAACACTACACACATCAGCACTATAACCTGAGTGAAGATCTGATACTGTACTGATAAAGAGAGACAGTCAATAGTGTGAACATGTGTCTGATCTATAACAAACACTACACACATCAGCACTATAACCTGAGTGAAAATCTGATACTGTACTGATAAAGAGAGACAGTCATTAGTGTGAACGTGTGTCTGATCTATAACAAACACTACACACATCATCACTATAACCTGAGTGAAGATCTGATACTGTACTGATAAGAGACAATCATTAGTGTGAACATGTGTCTGATCTATAACAAACACTACACACATCAGCACTATAACCTGAGTGAAGATCTGATACTGTACTGATAAAGAGAGACAGTCATTAGTGTGAACATGTGTCTGATCTATAACAAACACTACACACATCAGCACTATAACCTGAGTGAAGATCTGATACTGTACTGATAAAGAGAGACAGTCATTAGTGTGAACGTGTGTCTGATCTATAACAAACACTACACACATCATCACTATAACCTGAGTGAAGATCTGATACTGTACTGATAAGAGACAATCATTAGTGTGAACATGTGTCTGATCTATAACAAACACTACACACATCAGCACTATAACCTGAGTGAAGATCTGATACTGTACTGATAAGAGACAATCATTAGTGTGAACATGTGTCTGATCTATAACAAACACTACACACATCAGCACTATAACCTGAGTGAAGATCTGATACTGTACTGATAAGAGACAATCATTAGTGTGAACGTGTCTGATCTATAACAAACACTACACACATCAGCACTATAACCTGAGTGAAGATCTGATACTGTACTGATAAAGAGAGACAGTCATTAGTGTGAACGCGTGTCTGATCTATAACAAACACTACACACATCAGCACTATAACCTGAGTGAAGATATGATACTGTACTGATAAAGAGAGACAGTCATTAGTGTGAACGCGTGTCTGATCTATAACAAACACTACACACATCAGCACTATAACCTGAGTGAAGATCTGATACTGTACTGATAAAGAGAGACAGTCAATAGTGTGAACATGTGTCTGATCTATAACAAACACTACACACATCAGCACTATAACCTGAGTGAAAATCTGATACTGTACTGATAAAGAGAGACAGTCATTAGTGTGAACGTGTGTCTGATCTATAACAAACACTACACACATCATCACTATAACCTGAGTGAAGATCTGATACTGTACTGATAAAGAGAGACAGTCATTAGGGTGAACGTGTGTCTGATCTATAACAAACACTACACACATCAGCACTATAACCTGAGTGAAGATCTGATACTGTACTGATAAAGAGAGACAGTCCTTAGTGTGAACGTGTGTCTGATCTATAACAAACACTACACACATCAGCACTATAACCTGAGTGAAGATCTGATACTGTACTGATAAAGAGAGACAGTCATTAGTGTGAACGTGTGTCTGATCTATAACAAACACTACACACATCAGCACTATAACCTGAGTGAAGATCTGATACTGTACTGATAAAGAGAGACAGTCATTAGTGTGAACGTGTGTCTGATCGATAACAAACACTACACACATCATCACTATAACCTGAGTGAAGATCTGATACTGTACTGATAAGAGACTATCATTAGTGTGAACGTGTATCTGATCTATAACATACACTACACACATCAGCACTATAACCTGAGTGAAGATCTGATACTGTACTGATAAAGAGAGACAGTCATTAGTGTGAACATGTGTCTGATCTATAACAAACACTACACACATCAGCACTATAACCTGAGTGAAGATCTGATACTGTACTGATAAAGAGAGACAGTCATTAGTGTGAACGTGTGTCTGATCTATAACAAACACTACACACATCATCACTATAACCTGAGTGAAGATCTGATACTGTACTGATAAGAGACAATCATTAGTGTGAACGTGTCTGATCTATAACAAACACTACACACATCAGCACTATAACCTGAGTGAAGATCTGATACTGTACTGAAAAAGAGAGACAGTCATTAGTGTGAACGTGTGTCTGATCTATAACAAACACTACACACATCAGCACTATAACCTGAGTGAAGATATGATACTGTACTGATAAAGAGAGACGGTCATTAGTGTGAACGTGTGTCTGATCTATAACAAACACTACACACATCAGCACTATAACCTGAGTGAAGATCTGATACTGTACTGATAAAGAAAGACGGTCATTAGTGTGAACGTGTGTCTGATCTATAAAAAACAATACACACATCAGCACTATAACCGCATCAGCACTGTAACCTGAGAGAAGATCTGATACTGTACTGATAAAGAAAGATGGTTATTAGTGTGAATGTGTGTCTGATCTATAAAAAACACTACACACATCAGCACTATAACCTGAGTGAAGATCTGATACTGTACTGATAAAGAGAGACAGTCATTAGGGTGAACGTGTGTCTGATCTATAACAAACACTACACACATCAGCACTATAACCTGAGTGAAGATCTGATACTGTACTGATAAAGAGAGACAGTCCTTAGTGTGAACGTGTGTCTGATCTATAACAAACACTACACACATCAGCACTATAACCTGAGTGAAGATCTGATACTGTACTGATAAAGAGAGACAGTCATTAGTGTGAACGTGTGTCTGATCTATAACAAACACTACACACATCAGCACTATAACCTGAGTGAAGATCTGATACTGTACTGATAAAGAGAGACAGTCATTAGTGTGAACGTGTGTCTGATCTATAACAAACACTACACACATCAGCACTATAACCTGAGTGAAGATCTGATACTGTACTGATAAAGAGAGACAGTCATTAGTGTGAACGTGTGTCTGATCGATAACAAACACTACACACATCATCACTATAACCTGAGTGAAGATCTGATACTGTACTGATAAGAGACTATCATTAGTGTGAACGTGTATCTGATCTATAACAAACACTACACACATCAGCACTATAACCTGAGTGAAGATCTGATACTGTACTGATAAAGAGAGACAGTCATTAGTGTGAACGTGTGTCTGATCTATAACAAACACTACACACATCATCACTATAACCTGAGTGAAGATCTGATACTGTACTGATAAGAGACAATCATTAGTGTGAACATGTGTCTGATCTATAACAAACACTACACACATCAGCACTATAACCTGAGTGAAGATCTGATACTGTACTGATAAAGAGAGACAGTCATTAGTGTGAACGTGTGTCTGATCTATAACAAACACTACACACATCAGCACTATAACCTGAGTGAATATCTTATACTGTACTGATAAAGAGAGACAGTCATTAGTGTGAACGTGTGTCTGATCTATAACAAACACTACACACATCAGCACTATAACCTGAGTGAAGATATGATACTGTACTGATAAAGAGAGACAGTCATTAGTGTGAACGCGTGTCTGATCTATAACAAACACTACACACATCAGCACTATAACCTGAGTGAAGATCTGATACTGTACTGATAAAGAGACAGTCATTAGTGTGAACGTGTGTCTGATCTATAACAAAACCTACACACATCAGCACTATAACCTGAGTGAAGATATGATACTGTACTGATAAAGAGAGACAGTCATTAGTGTGAACGCGTGTCTGATCTATAACAAACACTACACACATCAGCACTATAACCTGAGTGAAGATCTGATACTGTACTGATAAAGAGAGACGGCCATTAGTGTGAACGTGTGTCTGATCTATAACAAACACTACACACATCAGCACTATAACCTGAGTGAAGATCTGATACTGTACTGATAAAGAGAGACGGTCATTAGTGTGAACGTGTGTCTGATCTATAACAAACACTACACACATCAGCACTATAACCTGAGTGAAGATCTGATACTGTACTGATAAAGAAAGACGGTCATTAGTGTGAACGTGTGTCTGATCTATAAAAAACAATACACACATCAGCACTATAACCGCATCAGCACTATAACCTGAGAGAAGATCTGATACTGTACTGATAAAGAAAGATGGTTATTAGTGTGAATGTGTGTCTGATCTATAAAAAACACTACACACATCAGCACTATAACCTGAGTGAAGATCTGATACTGTACTGATAAAGAGAGACAGTCATTAGGGTGAACGTGTGTCTGATCTATAACAAACACTACACACATCAGCACTATAACCTGAGTGAAGATCTGATACTGTACTGATAAAGAGAGACAGTCCTTAGTGTGAACGTGTGTCTGATCTATAACAAACACTACACACATCAGCACTATAACCTGAGTGAAGATCTGATACTGTACTGATAAAGAGAGACAGTCATTAGTGTGAACGTGTGTCTGATCTATGACAAACACTACACACATCAGCACTATAACCTGAGTGAAGATCTGATACTGTACTGATAAAGAGAGACAGTCATTAGTGTGAACGTGTGTCTGATCTATAACAAACAATACACACATCAGCACTATAACCTGAGTGAAGATCTGATACTGTACTGATAAAGAGAGACAGTCATTAGTGTGAACGTGTGTCTGATCTATAACAAACACTACACACATCAGCACTATAACCTGAGTGAAGATCTGATACTGTACTGATAAAGAGAGACAGTCATTAGTGTGAACGTGTGTCTGATCTATAACAAACACTACACACATCAGCACTATAACCTGAGTGAAGATCTGATACTGTACTGATAAAGAGAGACAGTCATTAGTGTGAACGTGTGTCTGATCGATAACAAACACTACACACATCATCACTATAACCTGAGTGAAGATCTGATACTGTACTGATAATAGACTATCATTAGTGTGAACGTGTATCTGATCTATAACAAACACTACACACATCAGCACTATAACCTGAGTGAAGATCTGATACTGTACTGATAAAGAGAGACAGTCATTAGTGTGAACGTGTGTCTGATCTATAACAAACACTACACACATCATCACTATAACCTGAGTGAAGATCTGATACTGTACTGATAAGAGACAATCATTAGTGTGAACATGTGTCTGATCTATAACAAACACTACACACATCAGCACTATAACCTGAGTGAAGATCTGATACTGTACTGATAAAGAGAGACAGTCATTAGTGTGAACGTGTGTCTGATCTATAACAAACACTACACACATCAGCACTATAACCTGAGTGAATATCTTATACTGTACTGATAAAGAGAGACAGTCATTAGTGTGAACGTGTGTCTGATCTATAACAAACACTACACACATCATCACTATAACCTGAGTGAAGATCTGATACTGTACTGATAAGAGACTATCATTAGTGTGAACGTGTATCTGATCTATAACAAACACTACACACATCAGCACTATAACCTGAGTGAAGATCTGATACTGTACTGATAAAGAGAGACAGTCATTAGTGTGAACGTGTGTCTGATCTATAACAAACACTACACACATCAGCACTATAACCTGAGTGAAGATCTGATACTGTACTGATAAAGAGAGACAGTCATTAGTGTGAACGTGTGTCTGATCTATAACAAACACTACACACATCAGCACTATAACCTGAGTGAAGATCTGATACTGTACTGATAAAGAGAGACAGTCATTAGTGTGAACATGTGTCTGATCTATAACAAACACTACACACATCATCACTATAACCTGAGTGAAGATCTGATACTGTACTGATAAGAGACTATCATTAGTGTGAACGTGTATCTGATCTATAACAAACACTACACACATCAGCACTATAACCTGAGTGAAGATCTGATACTGTACTGATAAAGAGAGACAGTCATTAGTGTGAACGTGTGTCTGATCTATAACAAACACTACACACATCATCACTATAACCTGAGTGAAGATCTGATACTGTACTGATAAGAGACAATCATTAGTGTGAACATGTGTCTGATCTATAACAAACACTACACACATCAGCACTATAACCTGAGTGAAGATCTGATACTGTACTGAAAAAGAGAGACAGTCATTAGTGTGAACGTGTGTCTGATCTATAACAAACACTACACACATCAGCACTATAACCTGAGTGAATATCTGATACTGTACTGATAAAGAGAGACAGTCATTAGTGTGAACGTGTGTCTGATCTATAACAAACACTACACACATCAGCACTATAACCTGAGTGAAGATATGATACTGTACTGATAAAGAGAGACAGTCATTAGTGTGAACGCGTGTCTGATCTATAACAAACACTACACACATCAGCACTATAACCTGAGTGAAGATCTGATACTGTACTGATAAAGAGACAGTCATTAGTGTGAACGTGTGTCTGATCTATAACAAAACCTACACACATCAGCACTATAACCTGAGTGAAGATATGATACTGTACTGATAAAGAGAGACAGTCATTAGTGTGAACGCGTGTCTGATCTATAACAAACACTACACACATCAGCACTATAACCTGAGTGAAGATCTGATACTGTACTGATAAAGAGAGATGGTCATTAGTGTGAACGTGTGTCTGATCTATAACAAACACTACACACATCAGCACTATAACCTGAGTGAAGATATGATACTGTACTGATAAAGAGAGACAGTCATTAGTGTGAACGCGTGTCTGATCTATAACAAACACTACACACATCAGCACTATAACCTGAGTGAAGATATGATACTGTACTGATAAAGAGAGACAGTCATTAGTGTGAACGCGTGTCTGATCTATAACAAACACTACACACATCAGCACTATAACCTGAGTGAAGATCTGATACTGTACTGATAAAGAGAGACAGTCAATAGTGTGAACATGTGTCTGATCTATAACAAACACTACACACATCAGCACTATAACCTGAGTGAAAATCTGATACTGTACTGATAAAGAGAGACAGTCATTAGTGTGAACGTGTGTCTGATCTATAACAAACACTACACACATCATCACTATAACCTGAGTGAAGATCTGATACTGTACTGATAAGAGACAATCATTAGTGTGAACATGTGTCTGATCTATAACAAACACTACACACATCAGCACTATAACCTGAGTGAAGATCTGATACTGTACTGATAAAGAGAGACAGTCATTAGTGTGAACATGTGTCTGATCTATAACAAACACTACACACATCAGCACTATAACCTGAGTGAAGATCTGATACTGTACTGATAAAGAGAGACAGTCATTAGTGTGAACGTGTGTCTGATCTATAACAAACACTACACACATCATCACTATAACCTGAGTGAAGATCTGATACTGTACTGATAAGAGACAATCATTAGTGTGAACATGTGTCTGATCTATAACAAACACTACACACATCAGCACTATAACCTGAGTGAAGATCTGATACTGTACTGATAAGAGACAATCATTAGTGTGAACATGTGTCTGATCTATAACAAACACTACACACATCAGCACTATAACCTGAGTGAAGATCTGATACTGTACTGATAAGAGACAATCATTAGTGTGAACGTGTCTGATCTATAACAAACACTACACACATCAGCACTATAACCTGAGTGAAGATCTGATACTGTACTGATAAAGAGAGACAGTCATTAGTGTGAACGCGTGTCTGATCTATAACAAACACTACACACATCAGCACTATAACCTGAGTGAAGATATGATACTGTACTGATAAAGAGAGACAGTCATTAGTGTGAACGCGTGTCTGATCTATAACAAACACTACACACATCAGCACTATAACCTGAGTGAAGATCTGATACTGTACTGATAAAGAGAGACAGTCAATAGTGTGAACATGTGTCTGATCTATAACAAACACTACACACATCAGCACTATAACCTGAGTGAAAATCTGATACTGTACTGATAAAGAGAGACAGTCATTAGTGTGAACGTGTGTCTGATCTATAACAAACACTACACACATCATCACTATAACCTGAGTGAAGATCTGATACTGTACTGATAAGAGACAATCATTAGTGTGAACATGTGTCTGATCTATAACAAACACTACACACATCAGCACTATAACCTGAGTGAAGATCTGATACTGTACTGATAAAGAGAGACAGTCATTAGTGTGAACATGTGTCTGATCTATAACAAACACTACACACATCAGCACTATAACCTGAGTGAAGATCTGATACTGTACTGATAAAGAGAGACAGTCATTAGTGTGAACGTGTGTCTGATCTATAACAAACACTACACACATCATCACTATAACCTGAGTGAAGATCTGATACTGTACTGATAAGAGACAATCATTAGTGTGAACATGTGTCTGATCTATAACAAACACTACACACATCAGAACTATAACCTGAGTGAAGATCTGATACTGTACTGATAAGAGACAATCATTAGTGTGAACATGTGTCTGATCTATAACAAACACTACACACATCAGCACTATAACCTGAGTGAAGATCTGATACTGTACTGATAAGAGACAATCATTAGTGTGAACATGTGTCTGATCTATAACAAACACTACACACATCAGCACTATAACCTGAGTGAAGATCTGATACTGTACTGATAAAGAGAGACAGTCATTAGTGTGAACGTGTGTCTGATCTATAACAAACACTACACACATCAGCACTATAACCTGAGTGAAGATCTGATACTGTACTGATAAAGAGAGACAGTCTCCCTCAACAATGGTGACAATCAACGAAAAACCTGTTTTGTGATGTTCAGAGCTGATATGAATATTTTGTTGGCTGTCACCAATGTTGAGGCTCATACGCTGAGTCTAGATATCTGTGTGAGTCTAACATGATCCTGGCCAAATAACTTCTGCATAACGGCTTAATATTCAAAATATTAGAGCAGGATAAAATTGAATTCAGTTGAATCATCAGTAAATAACCATCATCATCTGATCAGTTTGTCTTCTCACAGCTTTTGCTATAACAAATGTGCTTCAGAAACACAGTTACAGCAGCCAGAGAAACATTAAAGTTAAGAAGTCAAGGGCCCAACTAAAGCAAGCGCTTACTTCCATAACAGTGACTTCAAACTATTATGTTCAATAAAACAGTGCTTAGGCTTCCTGGAGGCTACATGAGGGCTATCCGTGCAGGGCCAGTGCTATGGGGCCAACGGTTTGCCAATCAGCAAATTCTCAGGGATTCTGCGCTGGCAGCCCTAAGTGCGCCTGTAAAGGGCCAGTGCAGTCTTGTTTGCTGGGTGATCACTCTGCTATAGTTTTGCTCCGGTTTGACCATTTCCCACTCCTCACTTAAGATTACTCTTCACACACTGATAAGAGAAACGAATTAACTTCATGACATAAGATGCTGCTAATTGAAGCATCACTGAAAAACATATTTCAGTATTTTGAAAAATTGAATTTGTACATATTAAACCTTTTTTACATTATTAAAAATACATACTGGTACAGTCTTTGTCATGGAATACACTTGATTCGCATTGAGTTCACGGTTTGCTTTAATTTATTTTCATAATTGAGGTAAACTAGCCTAACTTTGCCTTCAGTACGGCTATAAAGGTCATGCAAAATGATATTCAAACTTACATTATTGAATAAAGCACATAATCAGTAGCTGAAATTACTATTACTGTGATAATAATATTTTTGTATTGTTGTTCCAGCCAAAGTTGCAGAAAATAGAAACGGTTTCTAAAATAAAAACCTGTTGTGTGTTTCTGTCCATCTATTTATCTGTCTGTCCTTATTTCCATTCATTCATTTGTGAATCTGTCTTTCTGATACACTGTATGGCCTTTAAAGCCTTTCAACTTTAAATTTAACTTCAAACTGACAACCATAAAAATATAATTTTTTTTAAATACAAAGTAAAAAAAAGAAACATGCACATAATCTTACAACATGGGTCTGTTGCTGTTTTGTGTAAGTACTGTAGCTGTTAAATGTAATTTCTAAATGTGTTTCTTAATAGTGTAGGTATGTTTGTCTGAACTGTACAGTATATGAAAATACATTTCTCTTTTACAAAGAGGACAAGTAACAGCAAAACTGAATATGGAAATGAGGCAGGGGAAATGAATGATGCAGAAAGGAAAGAAGCAGTGGAAAGTCTGCCTCTAAGAGAAGCAAGGAGGAAGCAGAGGTACAGTTAGAGATGGAGCATGTGCCGATAGAGACGAGTAATAACACTCATGGAGTCAGTCATTGCCCACCAGGTATGTCTATTCAGGTCACATAAGTTGTATCTGCAAACATAAAAAAAATATTTTCTAATAACCTACTTGTAAACTGAGCACCACAATGATGTAATGATGGCATGGAAATAATTTGAGATGAGCAGGAATCTCTAATTGGAAATCCAAACAAAGAGTACACTAAATTGGTAAAAGTCTGAACTCTGGGTAGTCAGGGCCGGCCCTGGGCATAGGCGGAATAGGCAAAGGCTAGGGGCGCCGCCGATCCATTGGGACGCCAAAATGAATGTTTTTTACTTTTCTTAATTCCCAATTCTACTTCAATCCTATAAATGCAAAATGTAACACAAAAAGCGATCGTCCCACAAAAACAACTATTTTATTGCTCTCAGTTCGACGCATGATCTTCTCCCGCACAGTCGCACCTCCACATACATCAGTTACCTGATTATAAAAGATGTTCACTAATCACTGTGTCCAAAAGACCGAAGCCCTCTGGTGCCCGGGGGGGGGGGGGGGAAAGCACAGTTATAGTGATGGGATAAGAAGAGAAACGGGACAAAGACAGAGGTAATGAGATGTAATGAATGATGATGATCAAATAAATTAGCCTTTGAATGTATGAACGTTTCGCCAATCATGATATTAGTGTCTTTAGAGACGCATATATATCCAGCACTGGCGAATCTCTGACTGCTGTAAACGCAAAATAAAACTAAAATAAAACCTCTTGATATTTTAAGGACAATTATAGAAGAATAAAATAAAACATATTTTGTTACCTTTTGAAACAACGAAGGGTTCAATTTGAGCAGATGGTTTTACCATCGCTGTCAAATATTATTATGATATTACATAAATTATATTTTTTTGTTTTATGCCTGCGGTAATTTTGAGTGAAACATCACATCGTCATTGTGTATCAAACAGTGCCCCCTCAAGGAAAAAGTAATCAGATATGTAGGAATATAGCTGCCAGGAAAATATATTTACACATTAACATACCTTAAAAATAAATATATAAAAAAATATATTATTTTTAATCTGAAAACAGGATTTCTTTAATATATATATATATATATATATATATATATATTTGTATATTGTAATATTGTTTATAATGCATTTATTGAGGAATAGCATACTAAGAAAGTTGATGTCTAACTTAAATAAATGAGGGAGGGAGAAGGTAGTGAATGATCTCCCGTTTCACTAAAGATATGAGGTAGATATGCATTTAAGGACTCTAGATGTGGTAAAAGTTTGTGAACAAACTATGTTAGCCTAGTCTAGAAAGACATGACAACACGTTTTAATCATATTTTTATGCGACAGTTGTGTAGTTTTTGGGGATTTGTTGTATTTTTTATTTGAATTGGCAAATTTTGTAATGTTTGTATAGGCCTATAACAAGGCTTATTAAACTAATGTAAAATTCACTTTAAAGATGTAAGTTTCTCAGTAGGCTATAGTTCACAGTGAAAACATTAGAATGGGCTCGAAGAACATTGCTGCCATCTACTGGACATACAACACTGAAGATTAAACAGTAGCCTACTGTATGCTAATACAGTTTTGTGCAGAAATAACAGATGTAATTATTCTTAATGTTTAATTTATAAAGTGACTTAGGCAGCACCTATATTTTTATAGGTTTACTGTAAACCATTTAAAATAAGGTTAATTGTCAATAACTAACACTAACAAAAATAATAACTACTGTTACAAATGTATTGTTCATTGACCGATATTTATTTTTTATAACCGATACCGATTATTTATACGTTTATGTACCCGATAACCGATATTCAGAACCGATATTTATTTACTGTTATAAAGTAAATAAATAACAGAGTGAAGTAGGCTTGCCGCACGATGGTTATACTGGTGTTAAGCCGCAACACTGTTACATCACTTGCTCACCGTGGCACCGTCCCCCACCATCCTTTAGATTGTTTTTATAGTAATAAAATTAAATTTGTTCAGATAGAGGACACTAAAATTAAAACTGAACGCGGCTGCTAAATGCAACGCACCAAACGAACGAGAGTCTTGCATCACAGCAGTCTAGGTCTGCATTACCGCGGCTGTCCCGACCAGATTTATTACTCCGCTGTCCTTGAAGGACGTGCAATTCTCTTTCCTTTTTTTTGTATTATGCTTATCCTATCATTTTAAATGACAGACTGTGTCGAATTTATTTATTTTTTCTCTGCTGCACTTTTCACTGTGTTAATAGCAAGATGTTAAATGAATTTAGTGTTTTGACAAGACTTATAAAATAGCTATTAGGCTAAACCTACATTTTTTTCCTATTGTGTTGTAGGCTGAATGTTAGCATAAACTAATTATATCCTGACAAAACAAATTATAATAGGGATTACAATTTTTGTATAACTTTTTTCCTCTCTGTGAAACTTTATTCCGTGTTGACAGCAAAATGTTATTGACATTTATCAGTCAATAAATTCAAGACTCTTGACAAGACAAAAATAAAATAAATACACTTTTGTGCAGACTAAACTTTTATTTGTTAGCCTAGCTCCCTTTCTTTCAGCAGAAATGTGAACAAACAGAATATATCGCGGGAGCGGGTGTGTGCGGAATAAAACCTCAAATAGTCCCGCGCAGACCTCTACATCACAGATCAGATTTCATTTATCACGTGAAGAGAGATGACTGACAAGAAGAGTGAGGTGACACAGACAAGAAGAGTGAGGTGACACAGACAAGAAGAGTGAGGTGACACAGACAAGAAGAGTGAGGTGAGACAGACAAGAAGAGTGAGGTGACACAGACAAGAAGAGTGAGGCGAGACAGACAAGAAGAGTGAGGTGACACTGACAAGAAGAGTGAGGCGACACAGACAAGAAGAGTGAGGTGACACAGACAAGAAGAGTGAGGTGACACAGACAAGAAGAGTGAGGTGACACAGACGAGAAGAGTGAGGTGATACTGACGAGAAGAGTAAGGTGATACTGACGAGAAGAGTGAGGTGATACTGACGAGAAGAGTGAGGTAACACAAACAACAAGAGTGAGGTGACACAGACAAGAAGAGTGAGGTGACACAGACAAGAAGAGTGAGGTGACACAGACAAGAAGAGTGAGGTGACACAGACAAGAAGAGTGAGGTGACACAGACAAACATACCAAAGACCAAACATAGTAAAAGGGAGTTAATATTAACTCGTGTTCTATCAGAAGCATGCATAAAACAGCATACATTACACAAGAACATATACAATAACAGAAATAATATACACAATGACCTAAAGATATGTGTTCATTCAAAGAAGGGTTTTCTATGAATTGATTAGAGAAGAGTCCATTTTTATGGCATAATGTGTCTTTCCTAAGAGGAAATATTGCTCTACCTGCATTCCTTTGAGCAATAACTAGTATTATCAGATCAGTTTCCATGGAATCGGGGGCCTGGAGGCATCCACAGACATAGAGGCACCCAGTATGTGTATTGGGTGAGGGGTCAGTGATTATTTGTTAATCTAATAACTAATTTAATTTGTTAAATCAAATAAAAAATTGTCTGATTGGTCCAAATGCTACAGGGGATTTATTTAAGACTGTAAAGGAAGCTCGGCTTCTCCTATTATGTCAAAACATTTATGGTCAAATATGTCCTATTGTGTGACATTTTATTGACAAAAAATGCGTTAGAACACGTTCATCTCGAGGACGAGTTAGTTCAGAATCAGCTACATATAGCAGGTCGGCTGACTCAATTTACTTCTCATACATTCCCGTAGCATCACAGTGCATTTCCCTGTTGAAGCCTAGCATCTATTTCACTTCAATGATTTGGGGCTGATTTGAGAAGTTTTTTTTCAGTGCTTCGAATCTAGACGGTCATTGGATAAATGCTGCAATTATGGGCTGGCCTGGACTCAGAGCTTCTGTGTGATGATTGGAGGGTCTGTCGAAAGACTGCATCTCCTTTTGATTGACAGCGATTCTGTACTATAAAAAGTCGCTGATGCTTAAGCTATTCAAGCTCAGTCCTATTGCGGATTTTGCAAGTGTAGTCGAAAGACAGACTGCTGCAACCTATCTCTTGGTATTTGCTTGGTGAAATTGCTAACCAATTTTCATCATACATGTCACACAATTATACACCACATTCCTTGTTTCAGTTTAACCTAATTCCCACATTTCCTCCATCGAGTTTAATAACGTAGGGCAGAATTTACAGAATAAATGGACAATTTTTATGATGTTGGACGAAAATGAGCTTCCCCTCTATGAAAGACCAGCAGCCGCCACCTGACTGTGTATAATATATGTATATACAGTGGGGCAAAAAAGTATTTAGTCAGTCACCAATTGTGTAAGTTCTCCCACTTAAAAAGATGAGAGAGGCCTGTAAGTTTCATCATAGGTATACCTCAACTATGAGAGACAAAATAAGAAAAAAAAAATCCAGAAAATCACATTGTAGGATTTTTAAAGAATTTATTTGCAAATTATGGTGGAAAATAAGTATTTGGTCAATAACAAAATTTCATCTCAATACTTTGTTATATACCCTTTGTTAGCAATGACAGAGGTCAAACGTTTTCTGTAAGTCTTCACAAGGTTTTCACACACTGTTGCTGGTATTTTGGCCCATTCCTCCATGCAGATCTCCTCTAGAGCAGTGATGTTTTGGGGCTGTCGCTGGGCAACACGGACTTTCAACTCCCTCCAAAGATTTTCTATGGGGTTTAGATCTGGAGACTGGCTAGGCCACTCCAGGACCTTGAAATGCTTCTTACGAAGCCACTCCTTCGTTGCCCGGGCGGTGTGTTTGGGATCATTGTCATGCTGAAAGACCCAGCCACGTTTCATCTTCAATGCCCTTGCTGATGGAAGGAGGTTTTCACTCAAAATCTCACGATACATGGCCCCATTCATTCTTTCCTTTACACAGATCAGTCGTCCTGGTCCCTTTGCAGAACAACAGCCCCAAAGAATGATGTTTCCACCCCCATGCTTCACAGTAGGTATGGTGTTCTTTGGATGCAACTCAGCATTCTTTCTCCTCCAAACATGACAAGTTGAGTTTTTACCAAAAAGTTCTATTTTGGTTTCATCTGACCATATGACATTCTCCCAATCCTCTTCTGGATCATCCAAATGCTCTCTAGCAAACTTCAGACGGGCCTGGACATGTACTGGCTTAAGCAGGGGGACACGTCTGGCACTGCAGGATTTGAGTCCCTGGCGGCGCAGTGTGTTACTGATGGTAGCCTTTGTTACTTTGGTCCCAGCTCTCTGCAGGTCATTCACTAGGTCCCCCCGTGTGGTTCTGGGATTTTTGCTCACAGTTCTTGTGATCATTTTGACCCCACGGGGTGAGATCTTGCGTGGAGCCCCAGATCGAGGAAGATTATCAGTGGTCTTGTATGTCTTCCATTTTCTAATAATTGCTCCCACAGTTGATTTCTTCACACCAAGCTGCTTACCTATTGCAGATTCAGTCTTCCCAGCCTGGTGCAGGTCTACAATTTTGTTTCTGGTGTCCTTTGACAGCTCTTTGGTCTTGGCCATAGTGGAGTTTGGAGTGTGACAGTTTGAGGTTGTGGACAGGTGTCTTTTATACCGATAGCGAGTTCAAACAGATGCCATTAATACAGGTAACGAGTGGAGGACAGAGGAGCCTCTTAAAGAAGAAGTTACAGGTCTGTGAGAGCCAGCAATCTTGCTTGTTTGTAGGTGACCAAATACTTATTTTCCACTATAATTTGCAAATAAATTCTTTAAAAATCCTACAATGTGATTGTCTGGAATTTTTTTTCTTATTTTGTCTCTCATAGTTGAGGTATACCTATGATGAAAATTACAGGCCTCTCTCATCTTTTTAAGTGGGAGAACTTGCACAATTGGTGGCTGACTAAATACTTTTTTGCCCCACTGTATATATACACACACGTGCATCTCAATAAATTAGAATGTCATGGAAAAGTTCATTTATTTCTTTTATTTTTATTGGACGGACATTTCTAGGACCTACACCTTCCACAGAATATATAAATACATTTAGACCACTTAACTTAATGATTGCAATCAGGATGTGAAGAGACTTTCAACCAGCATAACAAAAAAAAATGTCTGAAGACAATCACCTTTAAAGCAAGTAACTTCACGAGTGAAAAATGCAAATATAACAATAATGACACAAATACTGAAAAAACAATGAGCAACCTTTCTGAGGTCAAATAAAAAATAAATAAATATACAGGTGCATCTCAATAAATTTATTTCAGTAATTCAACTAAAATTGTGAAACTCGTGTATTAAATAAATCAATTGCACACAGACTGAAGTCTTTGGATCTTTTAATTGAGATGATTTTGGCTCACATTTAACAAACACCCACCAATTCACATCTCAACAAATTAGAATATGGTGACATGCCAATCAGCTAATCAACTCAAAACACCTGCAAAGGTTTCCTGAGTCTTCAAAATGGTCTCTCAGTTTGGTTCTGTTGAAAACTCTGTTCTTCTAAAGTGTAGAAACTCAGAAGAGAAGACCAGGAGACTTCGGATTCGATCGTAGGATTCTTTATTGAAAAAAAACCCAGTGTGATGGTAGGCTGCAGTCATCGAAATCTCATCTTAAGTCATTTTTACAGGGTATCTTTATAGGCCGAATTGGAGGAGGGACTTTTACAGGTTGAGACAAAACATCAAATAAACATACATCTGAGGGCAATAAACCTAACGAATCCACATCTGGCCAGGACAAAGTCATTTGCAGATCAAAGGTTGAATCTCTCAGTAGTCTGACCCATTGATCTTAACATTATCATAGAGACAAAAGCACAGCTGTCGAGCTCAAATGGTCAGGAAGCGTTCTCAAACACCTGAATTTCCTGATACACTTTCTTAGTAATTAAAGTATCTAAATTAAACATTTAAAATAAAATTTGTAATACTTCAATTCCCCCTTTGAGAGTTCTAATAACTCTCACAAAATACAAATTTAGACACTTAAAAGTTAATTCTTGTAACTTGTAATTGTTACAGGCAAATAGTACATGTTCTGTGTTGTTTATATGTAATTGCATGCTGACACAGAAACAAAACATGCAATTAGGGTCCGTGAAGATTTTACGGGTAATAGTCTCTGCGTTGTGTATTTTTCTTCTTTTTCTTCTTCTTTCTTTTCTCTTTCTTGTGTGATAGTTGGCTCGGTAATGGGTCTAGTTGTTTTCTAGAGGTTGTGGCTTTATCCGCAGGTGAGAAGGGTGGTGCATATGGATCTCAGGACAGCCATCAGGTGGTATCTGCACAGAGGAAGAAAGAAACACAAACAAGAGAGAACAACGGCACAGAGCAGTATTTGCAGAGTCTGCATACATTAGGGTTGTATCCTCTGTTCAAAATATAGTCTGCTATGGTTGTTCCTTCTTTCCCTATTTCTTAATTCCTGCGACACCTAAAGAACAGTGAGGAAAGGATGGACTAATGGAGGGGAAAGGCCTATGAGGAAATCTTCACCTCAGGGTTGGCCCCCGAAGCCTGTTGCTTTCGGTTCTTCCCTGGGCTCCTCACTGGTTCTTGTGTCTGCCCTATCCTATCCCTGCAGGGGGAGGAACAACCTTACAATGTGACACATGAGTCCAAGTTTTCCTTCCCTGACACAATACTGCAGCTGCTGTAATCAACATCACTTGATGTGGTCCGTACCACTTAGGCTCTAATGGCTTGTTTTTGAATGCCTTTATCATGACCCATTGACCTGGGACGATTGTGTGTCCACCTTCTGGTGGAGTCTGCCAACACGACTCAACTCTCTCTTTGGCACTCTGCACTGCCTTTGTGAGGTTTTCACAGTAAGCGATCAGGGCATCTGAAGCAATGTGCACATCAGCATTTCTAAGATCAATCACACCTGGCATCTGCATTGGGCGTCCAGTAATAATCTCATGAGGGCTCAGTCCTACTGATCTGTTAGGTGATGCTCTCATACTACACAGTACTGCGGGCAGTGCTTCAACCCATGGTACTCCTTCCTGATGCATTTTGCTTAGCCTGGTTTTGATTGTTCTGTTTGATCGTTCAACCTGTCCTGATGCTTGTGGCCTATAGGGGCAGTGAAGGTTCCACTTAATCTTCAACATTCTAGACACTTCCTTGACTACCTGTCCTGTGAAGTGGGTACCTTGATCTGAGTCAATGCAATCTGGTAATCCCCATCTGGGAATGAAATCAGTGACAAGACATTTAGCAGTGTGTGCAGCTGTAGCGCGCCCTGTTGGATAAGCTTCTACCCATCTTGAGAACTTGTCTATTACTACCAAAACGTCAGTTTTTCCTTTACAAGGGGGCAACGATATGTAATCAACTTGCAGGTGACGAAATGGCCCTGGTGGAGCTGGGGTATGTGCTGCTGGTGTAATGGCTGTTGGTACATCATTATTTTTCTGACATGTAACACATCTCTTGACTGTTTCAGTGGCTGCGTTTCTGAATTTTGGATTCCACCATTGATTTGAGAACCTGTGATTCATCGTTGCTGGACCACTATGACCCAAACTGTGTATTTGTTGAGCCAAATATGGCAACAGTGATTCGGGAGCAACATACTTTCCCCCTTTGGTCCAGCAGCCGGATGAATCCACAGTGGCTCCTTTGTCTAACCATGTCCATGCTTCATATAGAGGAACGTCTTTATACAGATCAACGATTGATTCAGGAGGTAGAATTATCTTCTGTGCTGTACTACCTGAACACACTTGTACAGTTGCATAGAAACAAGCCTGTTTAGCCGCTACATCAGCAAGAGCATTACCTTTAGCTTCCGTAGTATTAGTTGTGAGATGTGCTTTCACTTTGATCACTGCTAATTTCTTTGGGAGTTTCATGGCAAACATTAAATCTTTCACTAATCCAGCATGCTTAATGGGGGATCCAGCAGAAGTTAGAAATTTTCTGGTTTGCCAAATGACACCAAAATCATGAATTACCCCAAAAGCATACCTGGAATCTGTGTAGATATTTGCAACCGATCCTGAAGCTAGCGTGCATGCTCTAGTTAAGGCTACTAGTTCTGCAGCTTGAGCTGAAAAATGATCTGGAAGACGACCTGAAGCAACTACTTCAGTGGTGGAAGTTACTGCATATCCTGCTCGTCTGTTACCTTCAATAACTTGAGCTGAACCATCAACAAACAACTCCAATTCTGCGTTCTCTATGGGAGTTTCTGCTATTTCACTTGTCGCTGCATATGTAAGCGTAACACAATCATGAGTCATTTCGCCTTCATCCTCTAACACAAATTCAGTCATTGCAGACATCATACATGAGGATGGGTTCGTGACTGGTGCACGCTGTATAACAATATTCGGGGCTGTGAGAGTTGCTAACCAATTTCCCCAACGGGAGGAGGTGACAGAAGTGACTTTTGCTTGATTCATTAGTGCGGACACTGTGTGAGGGCATTTTACGTTTACAGTCTGACCTAACACCATTCCTGATGAAGCCTGAAGCGCTAGATGAACTGCCTGTACTGCTCTGAGGCATGGGCCCATACCTTGAGCGACTATGTCAAGTTTACCCGAATAGTAATGAATTGGGCGTAAGCTGCCCCCATGATCTTGCATTAGACATGCAGTCATAAAGCCTAAGTGTTCATGGACATAAAGCACAAAGGGTCTATCAGATTGGGCAATTCCTAATGCTGGTGCTTGACATAGTGCTCTCTTCAAATCATTAAAAGCTTTGAGATGAAGTTCTTCCATACAAACAGTATCTGAATCTTTACCATGGCCTTTCAACAAATCATAGAGAGGCTGAGCAATCGAGGCATAGTCTTCAATCCAAGGTCTACAATAACCTGTTGTTCCTAAAAATGAGCGGAGTGTTTTAATGGTATTAGGCGGAGGTATGGCTTTGACTGAAGCCGCTCGATCCTGTGTAATGGATCTATTTCCTGCACCAATTGTTTGACCCAGAAATGTGACTTGCTTTTTAGCAACTTGAGCTTTGTGAAAGCTGCATTTGTGTCCTTTTTTATGCAAATAGTCCAACAATGATGCCAATTCAGTTTGATGTACCTCATGATCTGTTGAGGCAATCAAAATATCATCGACATATTGGATCATAGTGGACTGTTTTACCGGACATTCTGGGTCACACAAATCACGTCTGACAGCCTGATGATATATGGTTGGGGAGTTTTGAAATCCCTGTGGCAATCGTGTCCACTGGTATTGTTCATAGTCAACTGTGAAAGCTAACCATGGCTGGCTGTCAGAGTGCAACGGTACAGAAAAGAATCCATTAGACATATCAATTACTGAAAAAATCTTACAATCTAATGGTAAGCCATTACAAATTGTAGATGGGTCTGCCACTAGGGGGGTGATTTTTTCAATATGTTTATTGGCTACTCTGTAGTCTATTGTAAGTCTCCATGTCCCATTAGATTTCTTGATGGGCCATATGGGTGAATTACATGGACTGTTGGTTTTAACTAGCACTCCTTGCGTCAGCAAATTTTCTACAATAAGTTTGATTCCCTGTATAGCTTCCTTATTAATCGGATATTGTTTGGTGACCGGAGGTGGAGTTCCTGTCAATTTAACTGGTTCTACACCTGTCAACAACCCACAATCATCCTTGTCTTTAGCCCAAATTGGATGATTCTGTAAGAAAGCATACTCGGGAGGGGTAGCATTATTGGTAGAAATCTGTGCTGAGGAAATTTTTATGCTATTTAATGGAGCGCATAGCAATTTTGTAGTCAGAGTTTTTGGGCCAAATTGTACCTCTATGGGCGGAGTTTCATACAAAACAGAATCTTCACCTATTACACCAGTTAAACAAAGTTTGTTTTTTTTGTATGGGATGTTTAAACCTTGTGCCAATTTTGTAGGAATTACTGTAATTTCTGCACCTGTATCAAGCAAAAAATCAATCTCTTTCTCTTTTATGCTACCTTTCACAAAAATTCTTTGGTCATTGTGTTGGATTACAGGGGAAAGGTAGCTACTCACAGCCCCAATAATTAGTTTTTTTCCTGGTCTTGTTGTGCTCTCAGAAGAGCCTGAACTAACTGTCCTATAATTTCAGTGGTCACTGGCGGAACTACTTCAGGGTTGTGTGCAGGCTGAGAAGGAGCAGAATTATGCATAGCATTTCTTTTACTATCTTGTAACTTCTTCCTACACTCTTTCTCCCAGTGTCCTAATTTTTCACAGTATTTGCATTTGCTTTCTCTTTTAGACCATCTATTGTCTTGTTCCGTTGTGTTAAACGTAGCTGCTGCTACTCTTACTTTTGCCTTGACATCAGCATCTCTTTCCCATGTAGTTAACCTGTCTAGGTTACTTCTGAGAGTTCTGTTAGACCAAGTTAGATCTAAGAATGGTAAAGCTTTTCTGTATTCGGCTACAAGGCCATCTGACCAGATACGAACCAAGGGTCCCTTGTCATCCAGAACACCTTCAGGGTCATCAACAATTCCACTGTAGATTACAGCTGACTGACAAAATCTTTCAGTATATTCACTCACAGTTTCTTCTTTCCTTTGCACACAGGTAGTAATTCTAGACCAATCTATTTTGGGTCCTAAGATATTCTTTAGGATTTTCAAAATACCTTCTCTTAAATCACCCTTACTGGCATTTCGCAGTTCAGAAGTGACAGCAGATTCAAAACTGTTGAATTCAGATTCAGTTAGTATTTGTGACATCAGCTGCGTGACTTCTGCCAACGACATGTCATAAAGACGCATTTTACTGATCGATGTTCTTCTAAATTCAGAAAAATGTGTGCGTGCTGACGGTAAACTCTGAGATAGTCTCTCTATATCTTTAGGACATAAAGCTTTGGCAGCAGTTTGTATTTGCACAACAGAAGAATTGAGAGGAACACTATCAGTTTCCTCAATCCCCTGAGATCTTCTCCTCGCACCACACACATTGACGGAATTTACAGGCACATCAGTTACTGATTGGAGAGCTACATCTGTTTCAAAGAACGCTTGTACATCAGGGTAAATGTTATCAGGCTGACTTACTTTCACATCAGTGTTTGCTGCAACTTTCTTGAGGTTCAATTTCTTAGTCAAAGTGGATACTCTCGCACGGAGTTCATTGTTCTGTTGCTCTAGCTCTGAATTACGCTGAGACTGTTGTGTCGCTAGCGTTACACTGAATTCCCTGTGACAACAGATAATGTCTTTCACATTGTTCTTATGAATGCTTGCTCCTAGTACCTTTTTACACTCATCTACCGACCAAGTCTTGTCTGGATGAATCTCATATTTCTGCGTTAGTTTTTGTCTAACTTTTTCAGTGACTATTAGGTCCATTTGTTCCCCTAACAGCGTTTTGAATTCACTATCTGACCACAAAGGAGTCGCAAGACCACTCTTTTCTGTGGTTGGAATCAGCCTAGCATTCCTTCTGACCATTTTGTAAGTTTCTTCGGTACCACACAAACAAAACAAACACTTCTCTGATCAACAGAGGGTACACTTGTTTTTTAACACGTAATGCCAAAATCTTCCCTGCCTGAAAGAACAGAGGATAAACCAAAAATTAGCACGTAATGCTAACCTTCCCTGCCTGAAAGAACAGAGGATAAACCAAAAATTAGCACGTAATGCCAACCTTCCCTGCCTGAAAACAGAGGATAAACTTCCCTGCCTACAAGAACAGAGGATAAACTCTTCCCTGTCTGAAAACAGAGGATAAACTTTAGTTAAACAAACCCTACAGATGTATGTTAACTCTTCTCTGACGGCACAGAGGATACAAAAATTTGTACTGGTCTTAGGTTCTTTTTGGATTAGAGACAGCACTCACCAGAGAGAAAAATTCAGTCTGGGAATCCTTGAATCCTTGAAGTTTCGCTGGATTCCAAAAGATGCAGATCTTTGTTTGAGCTTGAAGTTTTTCAGGTGAGGAAGCTGGAACTCTATCCGGGTCACGGCACCATCTGTTGAAAACTCTGTTCTTCTAAAGTGTAGAAACTCAGAAGAGAAGACCAGGAGACTTCGGATTCGATCGTAGGATTCTTTATTGAAAAAAAACCCAGTGTGATGGTAGGCTGCAGTCATCGAAATCTCATCTTAAGTCATTTTTACAGGGTATCTTTATAGGCCGAATTGGAGGAGGGACTTTTACAGGTTGAGACAAAACATCAAATAAACATACATCTGAGGGCAATAAACCTAACGAATCCACATCTGGCCAGGACAAAGTCATTTGCAGATCAAAGGTTGAATCTCTCAGTAGTCTGACCCATTGATCTTAACATTATCATAGAGACAAAAGCACAGCTGTCGAGCTCAAATGGTCAGGAAGCGTTCTCAAACACCTGAATTTCCTGATACACTTTCTTAGTAATTAAAGTATCTAAATTAAACATTTAAAATAAAATTTGTAATACTTCAGTTCACTAGGCTACACAATCATGGGGAAGACTGCTGAGCTGACAGTTGTCCAGAAGACAATCATTGACATCCTTCACAAGGAGGATAAGACACAAACATTCATTGCCAAAGAAGCTGTTCACAGAGTGCTGTATCCAAGCATGTTAACAGAAAGTTGAGTGGAACGAAAAAGTGTGGAAGAAAAAGATGAACAACCAACCGAGAGAACCGCAGCCTTATGATGATTGTCAAGAAAAATCGATTCAAGAATTTGGGTGAACTTCACAAGGAATGGACTGAGGCTGGGGTCAAGGCATCAAGAGCACCACACACAGACGTGTCGAGGAATTTGGCTACAGTTATCATCAGAGGCGTCTTACCTGGGCTAAGGAGGAGAAGAACTGGACTGTTGCCCAGTGGTCCAAAGTCCTCTTTTCAGATGAGAGCAAGTTTTGTATTTCATTTGGAAACCAAGGTCCTAGAGTCTGGAGGAAGGGTGGAGAAGCTCATAGCCCAAGTTGCTTGAAGTCTAGTGTTAAGTTTACACAGTCTGTGATGATTTGGGTGCAATGTCATCTGCTGGTGTTGGTCCATTGTGTTTTTTGAAAACCAACGTCACTGCACCCGTTTACCAAGAAATTTTGGAGCACTTCATGCTTCCTTCTGCTGACAAGCTTTATGGAGATGCTGATTTCATTTTCCAGCAGGATTTGGCTCCTGCCCACACTGCCAAAAGCACCAAAAGTTGGTTAAATGACCATGGTGTTGGTGTGCTTGACTGGCCAGCAAACTCACCATCATAGAGAATCTATGAGGTATTGTCAAGAGGAAAATGAGAAACAAGCGTCCAAAAAATGCAGATGAGCTGAAGGCCACTGTCAAAGAAACCTGGGCTTCCACACCACCTCAGCAGTGCCACAAACCGATCACCTCCATGCCACGCCGAATTGAGGCAGCAATTAAAGCAAAAGGAGCCCCTACCAAGTATTGAGTACACATACAGTAAATGAACATACTTTCCACAAGGACAGCAATTCACAAAAAATATGTTTTATTGGTCTTATTAAGTATTCTAATTTGTTGAGATTTGTTGTGAATTGGTGAGTTTTTGTTTAATGTGAGTCAAAATCATCACAATTATAAGAACCAAAGATTTAAACTACTTCAGTCTGTGTGCATTGAATTTATTTAATACACGAGTTTCGCAATCTGAGTTGAATTACTGAAATAAATTAACTTTTTCCTTATGCCCTACTCCCTTGGAAAGGCAGAGCCACTGAAGTGTATTCTTTTAAGGGTGTAGGGCACCACTGTCTCGTATAAGCGTTTGAAGCTCCCTTGGAGAAGGGAATGACTGTCCAAACATTACCTTGACAACGCTACGAGTGCGTCCAACTTGCAGTGCTCCATCAGTTGTTACAAATAAATATTTCTTCTCATTATTAAACTTTGCTTTAAAATGCATCGCGAGATCTCCTAACTGAAGATCACATGATCACAAATGGAAATCACTTCCGTGAAGTGACCAACATATGTTGGGTATGGGACGCTATTTTTAGGGACGTTCCAAATGAAAGTGAGCAACTGAATCCCTTCATGAAGGCCCGTTCCAGAAGTCCATTAGCGAAGGGATTCAGTTGCTTACTTTCATTTGGAACGTCCCTAAAAATAGCGTCCCCTACCCAACATATGTTGGTCTAATCTAATATTCTCTCTGAGTACATGTTCCCTTACGAAATTTAGCCATGGTTTTACTACGAGTTTACAAAGAAGTATTAAGATAACTGCATTTATCTATTTATTTATTTTTGTTATAAGAACAGACCTAAGCCAAAAACAGCCTTTAAAATGACTTAAAATGTATAATATATAAACAATGTATATATATATGGTTTCATTGAATAACACTGTTCAAATACATAATGTAATACAAAATAAACAATGTACATAATATAGGCCTGTTATTACAAAGGCCTGTAAAGGGCGCCACAGGCCTGGTAATTGCTGCTGTTTCACTTAATCATATTCTTGTTAAATAAGCTATTGACCAAACATTTAATTCAAATATCCACTTAAGCTTTCATTTTTGGCCACCTTTTTGCTATAGATAACACAGCCTCTATAACTTCAAGAAAAACATCACAACCCTTACAAAAATAACCATGGTTTTATCGTAGTAAAACTGCTTAATTTTATTTTGCATGATTTCTGAATGCTTGAGAATATAAAATCAATCAGACAACTGTATTAATAAAATCACAACCATAGGTAACTGTCCAGTGTAATGACTGGTCTGAGGCGAGTGGATTCACTTGCAGCAAGATGTTTAATGAGCAGAGGCAGAAACAAACGGGCAATGGTCAGCAGGCAAAAACAGGAATATCAGAGGCAGAGCAGAGACGTAAACAATACCAGGCAGAGGTCGAGGTCACAGGCACAGGTTCAGAGTTCCAAGGTCGGGCAGTCCAGGGTCAAACACAGAGATGGCAGGAAGAATAACGCTCAGAATGTTAGCCAGGGGAAAACAAGACTTCGCACTGTGTGAGTGTTTGTGTGCTGCTTTTATGTGAGTGAGAGAATGAGGTGCAGGTGTGGTGAGGCAATCAGAGTTGATGAGTGAATGGTGACAGCTGTGTGATTGGTGTAATGGTGGACGGGAATGTGGGAGTGCAGTGCATGATGGGAAATGTAGTCCATGGGTGATATGCAGTTTGAGTGAGTGGGAACCAGATTCATAACAGAGCCCCCCACCTAGGAGCGGCTTCCAGACGCTTACACAAAGCAAAATCCAGGAGGGCGGTGGAGCGGAGGTGGAACCGGGGGAGGGGACGGAGGGCCAGGTCCATGTGGGGCCAATGAAACAGGAGCCCACCAGGGCAGGGCGGACGAGACAGCAGGGACGTGAGGTGACTCTGGCAGGTCGGCGGAGGCGTGAGGTGACTCTGGCAGGTCGGCGGAGGCGTGAGGTGACTCTGGCAGGTCGGCGGAGGCGTGAGGTGACTCTGGCAGGTCGGCGGAGGCGTGAGGTGACTCTGGCAGGTCGGCGGAGGCGTGAGGTGACTCTGGCAGGTCGGCGGAGGCGTGAGGTGACTCTGGCAGGTCGGCGGAGGCGTGAGGTGACTCTGGCAGGTCGGCGGAGGCGTGAGGTGACTCTGGCAGGTCGGCGGAGGCGTGAGGTGACTCTGGCAGGTCGGCGGAGGCGTGGGGTGACTCTGGCAGGTCGGCGGAGGCGTGGGGTGACTCTGGCAGGTCGACGGAGACGTGGGGTGACTCTGGCAGGTCGACGGAGACGTGGGGTGACTCTGGCAGGTCGACGGAGACGTGGGGTGACTCTGGCAGGTCGACGGAGACGTGGGGTGACTCTGGCAGGTCGACGGAGACGTGGGGTGACTCTGGCAGGTCGACGGAGACGTGGGGTGACTCTGGCAGGTCGACGGAGACGTGGGGTGACTCTGGCAGGTCGACGGAGACGTGGGGTGACTCTGGCAGGTCGACGGAGACGTGGGGTGACTCTGGCAGGTCGACGGAGACGTGGGGTGACTCTGGCAGGTCGACGGAGACGTGGGGTGACTCTGGCAGGTCGACGGAGACGTGGGGTGACTCTGGCAGGTCGACGGAGACGTGGGGTGACTCTGGCAGGTCGACGGAGACGTGGGGTGACTCTGGCAGGTCGACGGAGACGTGGGGTGACTCTGGCAGGTCGACGGAGACGTGGGGTGACTCTGGCAGGTCGACGGAGACGTGGGGTGACTCTGGCAGGTCGACGGAGACGTGGGGTGACTCTGGCAGGTCGACGGAGACGTGGGGTGACTCTGGCAGGTCGACGGAGACGTGGGGTGACTCTGGCAGGTCGACGGAGACGTGGGGTGACTCTGGCAGGTCGACGGAGACGTGGGGTGACTCTGGCAGGTCGACGGAGACGTGGGGTGACTCTGGCAGGTCGACGGAGACGTGGGGTGACTCTGGCAGGTCGACGGAGACGTGGGGTGACTCTGGCAGGTCGGCGGAGACGTGGGGTGACTCTGGCAGGTCGGCGGAGACGTGGGGTGACTCTGGCAGGTCGGCGGAGACGTGGAGTGACTCTGGCAGGTCGGCGGAGACGTGGAGTGACTCTGGCAGGTCGGCGGAGACGTGGAGTGACTCTGGCAGGTCGGCGGAGACGTGGAGTGACTCTGGCAGGTCGGCGGAGACGTGGAGTGACTCTGGCAGGTCGGCGGAGACGTGGAGTGACTCTGGCAGGTCGGCGGAGACGTGGAGTGACTCTGGCAGGTCGGCGGAGACGTGGAGTGACTCTGGCAGGTCGGCGGAGACGTGGAGTGACTCTGGCAGGTCGGCGGAGACGTGGAGTGACTCTGGCAGGTCGGCGGAGACGTGGAGTGACTCTGGCAGGTCGGCGGAGACGTGGAGTGACTCTGGCAGGTCGGCGGAGACGTGGAGTGACTCTGGCAGGTCGGCGGAGACGTGGAGTGACTCTGGCAGGTCGGCGGAGACGTGGAGTGACTCTGGCAGGTCAGGTGCCCACCAGGGCGGAGCAGACGAGACAGACGCCCACCAGGGCGGAGCAGACGAGACAGACGCCCACCAGGGCGGAGCAGACGAGACAGACGCCCACCAGGGCGGAGCAGAGATAACTGGCCGAGACTGGGACCTAGAGGAAACGGAGACACAAGAGGCAGAGAGAGCACCTTTGGTTTCAGGAACCGAGGCAGGGAGTTTAAGCGGCCATGGTAGATCCGGGGCCTCGGGCAGCCATGATGGATCAGGGGACCTCATGGGCCATGGCGGGTCCAGGGTCTCCGTGAGCAATGGAGGGGAGCTCCCTCCATGAAAGTTCTTGGTGACCTCCACTACCTCGAGGGGGCACTCTGGAAGCGCTGAATCTCGGTGGCGCTCGGGCGGCTCTGACTCTCTTGGGCGCTCGGTAGAACTGGACGGAACCAGCGGAGGCATAGGTGAACTGGACGGAACCAGCGGAGGCATCGGTGAGCTGGACGGGACCAGCGGAGGCATCGGTGAGCTGGACGGGACCAGCGGAGGCATCGGTGAGCTGGACGGGATCAGCGGAGGCCTCGGTGAGCTGGACGGAACCAGCGGAGGCATCGGTGAGCTGGACGGAACCAGCGGAGGCATCGGTGAGCTGGACGGAACCAGCGGAGGCATCGGTGAGCTGGACGGAACCAGCGGAGGCATCGGTGAGCTGGACGGAACCAGCGGAGGCATCGGTGAGCTGGACGGAACCAGCGGAGGCATCGGTGAGCTGGACGGGATCAGCGGAGGCATCGGTGAGCTGAACGGGATCAGCGGAGGCATCGGTGAGCTGAACGGGATCAGCGGAGGCATCGGTGAGCTGAACGGGATCAGCGGAGGCATCGGTGAGCTGAACGGGATCAGCGGAGGCATCGGTGAGCTGAACGGGATCAGCGGAGACGAAGGAGAGCTGGGCGGGACCAGCGGAGACGAAGGAGAGCTGGGCGGGACCAGCGGAGACGAAGGAGAGCTGGGCGGGACCAGCGGAGACGAAGGAGAGCTGGGCGGGACCAGCGGAGACGAAGGAGAGCTGGGCGGGACCAGCGGAGACGAAGGAGAGCTGGGCGGGACCAGCGGAGACGAAGGAGAGCTGGGCGGGACCAGCGGAGACGAAGGAGAGCTGGGCGGGACCAGCGGAGACGAAGGAGAGCTGGGCGGGACCAGCGGAGACGAAGGAGAGCTGGGCGGGACCAGCGGAGACGAAGGAGAGCTGGACTCTGCGAGCTCCTGGATCGGAGCGGGCTCTGGAGCGGACTCTGCGAGCTCCTGGGACGGAGCGGGCTCTGGAGCGGACTCTGCGAGCTCCTGGGACGGAGCGGGCTCTGGAGCGGACTCTGCGAGCTCCTGGGACGGAGCGGGCTCTGGAGCGGACTCTGCGAGCTCCTGGGACGGAGCGGGCTCTGGAGCGGACTCTGCGAGCTCCTGGGACGGAGCGGGCTCTGGAGCGGACTCTGCGAGCTCCTGGGACGGAGCGGGCTCTGGAGCGGACTCTGCGAGCTCCTGGGACGGAGCGGGCTCTGGAGCGGACTCTGCGAGCTCCTGGGACGGAGCGGGCTCTGGAGCGGACTCTGCGAGCTCCTGGGACGGAGCGGGCTCTGGAGCGGACTCTGCGAGCTCCTCCTCTGGCCAGGGTTCCTTGGAAAAGCTGCTGAATCCTCGTTTGGCGAAGTCTTCTGTAATGACTGGTCTGAGGCGAGTGGATTCACTTGCAGCAAGATGTTTAATGAGCAGAGGCAGAAACAAACGGGCAATGGTCAGCAGGCAAAAACAGGAATATCAGAGGCAGAGCAGAGACGTAAACAATACCAGGCAGAGGTCGAGGTCACAGGCACAGGTTCAGAGTTCCAAGGTCGGGCAGTCCAGGGTCAAACACAGAGATGGCAGGAAGAATAACGCTCAGAATGTTAGCCAGGGGAAAACAAGACTTCGCACTGTGTGAGTGTTTGTGTGCTGCTTTTATGTGAGTGAGAGAATGAGGTGCAGGTGTGGTGAGGCAATCAGAGTTGATGAGTGAATGGTGACAGCTGTGTGATTGGTGTAATGGTGGACGGGAATGTGGGAGTGCAGTGCATGATGGGAAATGTAGTCCATGGGTGATATGCAGTTTGAGTGAGTGGGAACCAGATTCATAACATCCAGAGCTACAGTTGTAATTTATAAATAATACAATTTAATTACTGTGTATTGATTTATTTACTTTTATATTTTATTAAGGTACTATTTTGACCCCTATAGTAGGTGTTGTTTTTCTTCCATAATATTTGGGAGAGGGGCCACAGCAATACAGTCCTGTTTAGGCACTCATTTGTCCAGCAGCAGCCCTGGATAATGAACACTTTTTACACCACACACTGAACTAAATTAAGCATTGCTTGGTAATTGGTTGAGCTAAATTGGTTTTATCTAATTGTGTTCTTATATTTAACAGCTGACAGATATTCAACCGAATTCATTACATATCTTTCTCTCAAAGTTACCTGACATTATCAAGATAAGATGCTGGGATTGAGTTGGGCAGCTCACCAGGAGGGAACAGTTAATGTAGAAGTACCTGACAGTGATTTTGAGCCTCTTTTGGATGAATAATAAAGTGACGTTCACTTCTAGAGTAATGAATTTAGATAAAGGTGAGCAGAGCCAGAGGTGGTTCTCTAGGCAAACATTAATGCCTTGAATTTTATGCGAGCAGCTATTGGTAGCCAGTGCAGATTGATAAACAGAGGTGTGACGTATGGAAGCCCATTTCCACCACTGAATAAAAAAAAAAAAAAGGTTATTGTGACTTTTTATCTCGCAACTGTCGCAAGTCTGACTTTTTTTCTCAGAATAATGAGATCAATTCTGAGAACATATCAGTCTTTTCCCCCGCATCAAACTGGACTTTAACTCGCAATTGCGCGTTTTTATCCTGCAATTGTGTGAAATAAAAGTCAGAATTGCGAGATAAAAAGTCACAATAACAGTTTTTTATTTTTTATTCAGTGGCGGAAACGGGCTTCTTGTGACGTGCATTATTTTCAGCTCATTAAAGATTAATCTTGCTGCCGCGTTCTGGATTAATAGTAGATGTTTGACAGAACTGGCTGGAAGACCTGCCAAGAGATCATTGCAATAGTCCAGCCTGGACAGATCATAATTACAGTCATAATGTGTGTCTGATCTATCTTTAACAATAATGATGTCCGACTCGTGAACAAACCATTCTTTTGAACCGGTTCTTTTAAATGAACCCGTCGAACCAGTTCACCAAATTAGACTGAATCTTTCTAAACAGTTTGCTTCTTGGGTCAGCACTTATCCACACGTTACTTTCGACAGTCACTCGATGCGTAATTAACAAATATCCCAGAGTATGTGTTACTCCAGTTACTGCAACGGTTCACTGAACAGAGATATGCTTTGCTGAGAGAACTGATGACCACGAGCTGCTGACAGAGCTGGGTAGATTACTTACACGCTGTAATCGGTCACTGATTCCACTTTACAGGACAAAAGATGGAGTCAGTAACATTACACATTTTAGGTAATATAATCAGATTACTTTTGACCTAATCGTTTATCACATTGATTTAAATAGGATTATCTTGCACCATATTGATATAGAAATATAAAGATTAAGAAAATATATTCCATTCATTGTTACTGACAACATGAAGTGCATTAAACATTATATGTCAAGGTTTCCCAGACTGGGGTTTAAGGAACTGCAGCTGGTTTATGAGTTCAATGAAAAGATAATAATTAATTAAATCATACAATTGTTCAATTAAAATGAGTCATTGTAAAATAAATCACGATACACTTACTAAAAAATGTATTTGTTTGGCTTTCCTGTAGCTCAACTGGTAGAGCATGGCGTTAGCAACGCCAAGATCATGGGTTCAATTCCCAGGGAAAGCAAGACCTGATAAAATGTAGAAACTGTAACTTGAATGCAATGCAATGTAAGTCGCTTTGGATAAAAGCGTCTGCTAAATGCATAAATGTAAATGTTTACCTGCATGTCATGTGACCATACCCAACATCAGAGAACCATAAACATGCAAATGTGATACTTAATAAAATATAATTATAAAATCTCAGGGGGTACTTTAAGTAAATATATTAGGTGAAAGAGGATCAGATGAGAAACAAGTTTGTGAATTTGTTCATTTAATGTGTTTGAGAGACAAAAGCCTTCTGAAGACATAGAAACACATGGTTAAATAACCAACAGAGTGATATTCAAATAGAAATGAATGTGTTCATCAGTATTTGATGCAATGTTGAAACACTTCTTAAATATGAAATGATCAACGGTCAAGTGCTGTGTAGCACCTGAATAATGACTGATCTCTGAACCAATGTCCACAAAACTGATAGACTTTTAATGGAAGAGTGTATATTAGCAGTAAAGCATATTTTAGAAAGGAAAGATGAAAAAAGAGGATTTAGAGAGAATCAATAAAGGTTGAATAATGTATTGATATTGTGTAAATCATTTAATCATCGAAGTAACTGTAGTCTGATTACGAGTATTGTAAAATGAAATTGAATCAAATTACAAGTACTTCTTTTTTTAATCAGATCACGTAATCCAGATGACATGTAATCAGTTACCACACAGCTCTGGCTGCTGATAGTGAGCATGCATGAACTACCGAACAGTAACATATGGTTTGAGTAAAGAATTGGTTATAACAGTTTTCTAATCACAAGCACACTGAAGCGAGAACACATTCAGCATACTTCGACGAGCTGGATATATTGAGATCATCTGAACCAAACCGTTTCTCTTGGACAACTGATGCTGTGCTGATACTATGATCATGAGTGAACGGAGGACGAATCTGAGTTTATTTAAAAACAAACAGAGCATGTAAATATCCATGTTTGCACACTGGGGCCTGTATTGAGTGCAAATCATAAATGTAGAAAGCCCAAGATGATGATTATTATTATCGGAGTTATAATTACGAATGACTTTATCTGAGTGTGTTTTCATCCGCCGGGATTATAGAAATAGTATCATTAATTAATTAAAATCACACTGGGAAATGTGCGCTGACACTGCCGCTGAGAAAGCAGCTGTCATGTTTAGGTATGAAACCACTTTAGAAAACAATATTCATCTCGAAATTATACACTATTCATATCTATATAAAATAATAAAAGATAAGAACAAAAACACATTTCATATTATTTTTCATTAATGCGGTATACAAGTTAAAAATAGAGCAAATTCAGCAAAGGCATTTAAAATCCCAAAAATGACAGACTACATCTATTGATGGAGAAAAAAGATCAAATCAAATGTAATACTACAGTTTCACCACTAGATGTCTAGATTTCTTACAAGTCCCAATCCTAGATATTAGTGTGAATGTGTCTGATCTATAACAGACAGCTGATAAACAATCATTACTATAAAAGGCTTGTGTTACTCACCACTGACACTGACACTGAATCTCTTGTATACGGTCTGTGTTCTGCTGCCGGTGATCTTCACTGTATAAAACCCAGAGTCTGTGGATCTGGTGTTTGTGATGGTCAGAGATCCAGTCTGATCCAGCTCCAGTCTGTCTCTGAATCTCTCATCATAATATAATGGTGAGCTCTTAGCCTCTATATCAGCTTTAGCTATGACTTTTCCTTCATCTCCAAACCTCCACAGTATCAGCTCATCTCCGGATATCTGAGTAACACCAGTCTGAAGAGTGACACGATCTCCCTCCTTCACTGACACACTCTTCATTTCAGATTCACCAGGATCAGATGTAGACTCTAACAGAAATTCAGACAGAGATTAAACACTGCTACTGGCACTAGAACATACGGTTTACACTTGATTAGTTCATTTTACAGTCATATGGCTAACGGTGGTTTTGCTTTTGCATTAAAACACACATACCCCTTTTCCACCAGCAGGAACCTGTAGCGTGGCCACACAATTTAAAGTGTTCGTTCGGGCGCCAGACAGTCTAAATAGCTGTCACAAAATATATATATGTATAAATGACCCCACTCAGCGCTTACCAAAAAGAAAGGACTCTCCAAAAACAAATTCAAAATGTTGGTTATTATTTAATGATCAGTTACCTGCATCTTTCGATACAACTTATCCTCCAAGACTGTATATTTCTCCTCAGCTTCTTTGTTCCCCTCTGCTACGGCCTTAAACAATTTCTCAATCTCAGGATCCCGGTGTTGTTCTTCCCAAATGAGGTCGGCAGTGAAAGGGAGGTCATCCTTCTCTGTCTTCGACGAAAACAGGACACACCCAGTGGTGGCAGGAATCCGGGAGAGAGCGTCAGGAATAACATTGAGCTTACCCTTACGGTACTCTACTACGAAATCAAATTTCTGTAACCTCAGGGCCCATCTTAGTAGACGATTTGTGGTTTTCTGGGAAGTCAGGACCCACTGCAATGCGGAATGATCTGTGATTACAGTGAATAATTTTTGTTCCAAATAGTGTTGCCACTTTTCTAGGGCCCACACAACAGCGAGGCACTCTTTTTCCGTAGCAGAATAATTTGTTTCAGACTTAGTTAAGGTTCTGCTAGCATATGCTATCACTTGTTCAGTATCAGGTCCTGATTTCTGTGCAAGAACCGCTCCAAGACCCGTCTCGCTCGCATCGGTATACACCGTGAATGGAAGGTTTTGTTTAGGATGGCCAAGGACTGGATGTGAAGTCAAACATGTTTTTAGTTGGTCAAAAGCCTGTTGACATTCAGAAGACCAAATGAAAGGACGTCCCTTCTTCTTCAAGTCATTCAAGGGTTCTGCGATCTGTGAGAAACCAGGAACAAAACGATGGTACCATCCAGACAACCCAAGAAATCTTTGTACCTCTTTGAGGTTTTTGGGGACTGGATAAGACTGAACGCTCTGTACTTTTTCAGGATCTGTTGTGATACCCTTGGTACTCACAATGTGTCCCAAAAACTTGATTTCTTTTAAGCAGAATTTGCTTTTCTTCATGTTGATTGTGAGACCTGATTGATGTAGTTTGTTAAACACCTTTTGGATGTCCAAGAAATGTTGGGATACAGAAGAGGAGTAGATAATAATGTCATCCAAGTAAACAAGACAACAGTAACCCCGTAACTTTCCCAAAACCAACTCCATTAGCCTCTGGAAAGTAGCTGGAGCATTTTTTAGTCCAAAGGGCATCACATTAAAGTGATAGAGGCCAGATGGGGTTATGAAAGCAGTTTTAGACTTGCTCTCTGGGGCCATTTCCACTTGCCAATACCCACTGTTTAAGTCAACTGTTGTAAAAATGACCGAACCAGCGAGGGACTCTAGAATCTCTGCAATTGAAGGAAGAGGGTAAGCGTCATTTTCAGTGAACGAGTTGAGCTTTCTGTAGTCCACACAAAATCTATGCCCACCATCTTTCTTAGGGACCAACACCACAGGAGAAGACCAACCAGAATGTGATGGCTCAATAATACCTGAAGACAACATCTCTTCAAGCTGTTCCCTGATTATGGCCTGTTTCGTTGGAGACATCCGATAGGGTTTTTGTTTCATGGGGACATTGACTGTAGAGTATATTTGATGTTGCAGTACCTTTGTTCTGCCAGTTGTATGAGTGCATACCTCAGGGTTTGATTGTAGAAGTTCCCGCAGTTGTGGCTTTACAGATTCATGTAGTTGGGCTGAGGAAACAGCTTGATCTATATAATCTTGCACATTTAGTCGAATCACTTCCAACAAGCACATGGGCGGTGGAATGGAGCTGATAAGACCAAGCTGATGTTTGTTTTCACATCTTTTGCTGTTCTTATTTCCAGATCCTTTCCATCCAGACACCCAGGCATTGCCAGGTTGGAAGGGATGGACAACAGAAGGTGTGTTTTTGAAACCGTACACTTGATCTGCCACGTTTATTTGCAATTTGCTAATAAAAATGAAGTCAAGACCTAGGACAATTCCATATGCAAGGCTTTTGGCGGGAAGTACAGCTGCAGGAATGTTGATAACATTTCCATGTAGATCAATCTCTAAAGTAGTCCAACCAAGAGGTGACTCTGATTCCCCATTGGCTAAATACAAAAGTCCATAAGTCCAAGGCCTAAGACCTTCATTTGCACTATTCAATTTAGCCCAGATATCTTCATGTATTAAGGTATAGCTGGCCCCTGTATCAAGAATAGCCTTTCCATACCAATACTGTATATGTATGGGCACAAGAAGTTGTGGTGGAGCTGAAGTGTGTGAAGATGTCCCAATCTCTTTCTTACCAGCTTGCTTGGACGTCACCGCTGATGCGGAGGATTTACTGGAGTGTGCACTGGTTTTTAAATTTTCAGATCTTTGCTTATTATGCTGATTAACAAATTGAGAAGAGGTAGAAGTATACTGAGGACATGAACCAGGAGAATGCAAACCTTTGCAGCGCCAACATAGAGGAATCTTTTCGCTTTGCTGACTTCCAAGGTATGCTCCTTTCTGCATTGAATTTCCTTTTCTCGCCTGAAGTTTCCGTTCATACTCAAGCTGTTGATCATGGTCTCTCTCCAATTGATGACCAAGACGTACAAGCTCATCCACATCATTTACTCTTCCACGGAGCTGACTGGCAAGGTATGGTTTTATGTGTTTCACAATTAACTTCACAATGTCTAACTCTGTGAGATCAGGATTCCATCTTGTGCAGAGAGCTCTGTATGAATATGCAAAATCTCTGATGGATTCATTTTCTTCTTGTTTTTTAGTTCGAACACGTTCAGCGAGTTCGTCCTCATAGTCTTCAGCCAGAAATGCTGACACGAAAGAGGCTTTGAATTCTTCCCAAGATGTTACTTTGGTGCGAGTTATCTCCCACCAGTCTCGAGCCGTACCGTGGAGAACGGTTCTGAAAGTAGCAGGAATGTCAGCGTCTACTAAGGGATGTAATGCAAGAAAATCATCACACTTAGATAAATAAAGTAATGGGTCAGGATCATCTCCTGGTCTCCCATATGTAGGGAAGGTTAGTCTGATGTGATCAGTTTTGGAAACTGGAGTAAAACCAGAAACAGCAGGCATTACCATAGAACTGCTTTGTGGAAAGGATGCTGCTGGCAGAGTTATTTGCTTGATTCGGTCTTGTATTCCCTCCATTTCTCTCTGGTGAGTTGCAGCGATTGAATTCACTTTCCCACTTACATCATCCAATTTTGTAGATAAGACTTTTAACATTGAGGAACAGTCGCCCAAGCATTTAACCAGTTCGACGTTCTTTTCTTCAAAACCCTTCTGTGTATCTTGTAGCTCATCCTGAAATTCAATTTGCATCTGTTTAATCATAAATCCAAGCTCAGACACAATAGAAACTTTGGCTTTATCCACTTCACTTGAAATCACAGCTTTACTGGCCTTCATGATAGTATCCATTTCATGGTCAAACTTGTCTTTACTAGTTGATACTATTGTATGAAGGTTCCGGAGACGTTGTTCCGTTTGTTCAGTGAGTTTATTCAATTTTGACTCAAGATGAAATCGACTACGTTGTACCTGTTTCGTCAGCTCATTAAAAACTTTATCCTGTTTCTGTTGCAGTTTGTCTAGATGGTCATGGGCCTGATCAGTAAGCTGACCCAATTTCCTTCCAGGGGTAGGAAGCACAAACGGAATATCACACTGAGCGGAGTCAGTAGAACCACCTTCACGTGTAGAAAGCACCACAGGAGGTTCATTTTGGTCTTCCCAACTTGGTTTTACAGATTCAGGAGATACCAGATCCATTTCTATAGACTGTGAAATGGAGGAATTTTGGGGCTGATTATGTATTTGGGACACATGACTTATGATACGGGAGGGGGGCAAAAGGGGCACATATTCAGGAGTAGAAATATCAGGGGGGAAATGTTCCAAGTCTAATGAGGCAGAGAAGGCCGGGGAACATCTAGGGGAAAACATGGCCAGGGGAAGAGAAGAAAAAAAAAATAAAAAAAAAATACAATACAAAGCAGTAATTCCTTCACACACCAGAATGCACTCAATGTAATGTACACTCCATCAACATCAACCAGCATGTATTCAAATATATACAGCGAAATTGTTCACAAAAGGTATCTTTTTTTTTTTTTTTTTGGACACAGTTTTGGATATAGTGGTCGTCACCCTTTTGCAAAAGTCCTCTCCTATTTTTCTATTTTAGCAACGTTATTTCGGTTCCTTTTTTTTTTTTCTCCGGTTAATTCAGTTCCAGTGTTCATCAAATAGATCATCAACATATATCAAAAAAGTTCAGTTCCAAGTTACACACATATGTGTCAAGTTCACCATTCAAGTCAGACACTTAAATGCCAAGTTCATAGTTCGAGAGTCCCTGTTCGGGCGCCACTCTGTAGCGTGGCCACACAATTTAAAGTGTTCGTTCGGGCGCCAGACAGTCTAAAATAGCTGTCACAAAATATATATATGTATAAATGACCCCACTCAGCGCTTACCAAAAAGAAAGGACTCTCCAAAAACAAATTCAAAATGTTGGTTATTATTTAAATTCGTTCATGCATACAATTAACAAAACAATTTGTTCGGGGTAGTCATAGACAACAATCCCCGTACAAAAAAAAATACTTTGGATCACAGTTTCATAACGACGAAAATAAAAGTATTAATAATCAAACAAAGTTTCAAAGAACAACTTATATATAGGCTATAGCTGGTTTCTTTTGTCTATGGGTAGGACTTACAATTGTTATGAAGGGATGCGGGGTCGACAACAGCTTTAAAAGCGTAGAAATAGTACCTTTTGATCTCTTTCTTATTGTGAGATTCAAAGTAGGATTGAATGCGCGCAGGAATAACTTGGTCAGCAGTCGAGTTAAAAGGGAGTAGAAGTAAAACCCCAAACCCGTTTAGCGTGCAGATCACTCCGGTGTTTTCCGTTTCGATTTCCTCAATTTCTCCTTGTGCCGAGACTGATACACCCAAAGATACCAACACGATCTCCCTGGTGTATTCCCCAAGGATTGAAACTCAAACGACAACGGTTCCTCTCCAAAGACGATCCCAATTTCCATGCAACTGCACCGCAACTCACTTCCGCCATTTCGACTTCCTTCCTCTTTTCCCTACCTGTTCTATTTTTATCTCCATTTTCAGCCCACGCCTTTTTCCCCATCATCTTTTATGATTTTCTTTTAGATAAATAAATAAGGATAATTATCATAATAAATTGGTTTGATAATGTGTTGTCTACTTTATTTATTTGTTCGTTGAAGGTGAAAGAGTAAATAACATCGGACAGCTTCAAAGTGTAATGATCCGTTGCAAACCAGATGCTAGTTCATAACCAGAGCACAGCAAAATCCCCAGTCTCAAATTAACACAGCCGAGTGTCTATATGGGTCCACACTACTGAAGCAGTGTTAAAGTTAATGAGGTAATTAAGAGATTCATTGAGTGATGATTGGCCATTATTAAACACACCTGATGTTAACAAGCAGAATCACTAAAGAAGAAAATTACAATTTGTATGTCACCATTATAGTGGTCAGTGTTTACTTAGTTGGGATCTTGACCCTTTACGTTTAAATATTAGATTTTATTTGGCAGCTATAACTGAATTAGAACAGCTTGAGAAGCATAGAGCAAAAGTCATCAGGTGATGATGATTATATTTTGACATTATCATCATGTATTGACCCGAATTAGGTTTTATGTGTTTGTTACATTAACACTGTGAACAACATAAGATCTGATATTTTCAATATACAATTTGTCTGATGTTTTTAAAACTTATTTTGATCAAAAACTTTAAAAAACTAAATTAAAAAAAAATGAACATGTCTTTCATTTAGACCGACATCAAGAATCAGCGTGAGAATCACAACAACGGTGACCATCAAAACAGCATGTTGTAGCCGAGGGATCCTCAAATCTGGCCCACTTCTGCAGAGTTTAGCTCTGACCCTAATCAAACACACCCGAGCTTGCTAACTAGAGTCTTCAAGATCATTAGACAATCACAGGTAGGTGAGTTTGACCAGGGTTGGAGCGTAACTCTGCAGCAGATTGGCCCTCCAGGGAAAGATTTGAGGAGCCCCATTATAGCCAATTAAATCTCATCCACGACTCTCATCATGCATTGTGGCATGAATAAATAATGAGCAGAATGGTCTATGTAACTTATTTTATTCTTACTATTTTCTTTTATTTTTGCTGTTTTTATGTGACTTTAGTAGCTTGGTTTGTGATGTTCAGAGTTGATCTGTTTATCTGAATCTGCTGTTTTTTCGCCGTTGTTGAGATTCATACGCTGATTCTTGATGTCTGTGTGTACCTAAACATTTTTTTTTTTTTTTTCAGAACAGCGTGTAAGAAATCCTTCAAAAAAAATTATGGAAAACACAGATTTTTGTTGTAGAATCACAAGGCTGTTGTAATCCAGAAAGGAAATGTAATGCAGAGATCAGATTCTAAATGAGTTCAGGTCAAATAATGATTAATGTCAAATCATAATCATCACCACCTCATTACTTTTGCTCTTTTCTTCTCAAGCTGTTATAATTCAGTTATAGCTGCCAAATAAAATCTAATATTAAAAAGACTTTCACCATTGGCGCTGGCTTCAGCCAATTGTTATTGACTTACATTTCAAAATAAACTTTATAAATTAAACATTACTTTTAGTTGATCTAATATAAAATATGTTGTATAAATCAATATTCTCTGTGAGAGGAGAGCCGAAGGCGCGTGGCCAGTAGTGTTCGGACCAGAGTTTGAACCTCTGTTTAATGATATAAATGGGAATCTCCTACGAGCTCTCCCGCGAGCCGTCCCAGCGCAGCACAGGGGAAAGATTTACTCTATCGTTTTGTTTTAAGCAACAGAGGCATCCTGGGGCTTGAAAGTCGCAGGGTAGGATGGGGGTAGAGACGCTGGGTGCAACTAAAAAGGTGCCATTGTCCGGTGATGTCTGGTTGGGGAGTTACGGAACGGCCCGGTTCAGCGATATCATATAATCTTATTAACTGCTTATCTCCTGAATTGCAACATTCTTTACCATGTTATTCAGCGCCAATCCTGCCGTGCAGTCAATTTCACTGGTTAAGGTTAGGGTCAGGTGTGGGATAGGCAGAGGTGGAAAGAGTACAAAAATATTCTACTCAAGTAAAAGTACCATTACATTACTGAAATTTTACTTAAGTACAAGTAAAAGTACCAGTCTAAAAATATACTCAAGTAAAAGTAAAAAGTAGCTTATTTAAAATTTACTCAGAGTAAAAATTACTTAGTTACATTTTAACAGTGGGAGGGAGGAAAAAATGGGATAGACCAAAGGTGTCAAACTCAGTACCTGGAGGGCCACAGCCCTACACAATGTAGATATTACCCTAATTAAACACATCTGATCCAGCTAAACTAATCATTTGGGCTTATTTGAAAACTACATGGTTTGTGTGTTGGAGCAGGTTTGGAAATAAACTCTTTAGGGCTGTGGCCCTTCAGGAACTGAGTTTGACACACCTGGGAAATGGGCCTATAAATCTCAAACTAGGTGTTTTTAATTAAAGGAATCAGTTATTTAGAATAATAAGACATTTAGGCTGTTACCAGGGAAATTAAATCAGTATCAACAAAATTAATCTTTGCAATGCAGAGGAAATACAGAAGCTTCATCTGAAGTGGCGTAGATGTATTACACACTGACATGAATGCATTTAGCCTGCAGTTACAACTGCAGAAATAATGTTTTGATAAATAAGACATAAAATGTGACCCTGAACCACAAAACCATAAGGGTCCATTTTACTAAATTGCGATTTATACATCATCTGAAAGCTGAATAAATAATATTTCCATTGATGTATGGTTTGTTATGATCAGACAATATTTTAAAATCTGGAATCTGAGGGTGCAAACAATCCAAATATTGAGAAAATCTCCTTTAAAGTTGTTCAAATTAAGCTTAGTTTTGATATATTTACAGTAGGAAATTTACAAAATATATTAATGGAACATGATCTTTACTTAATATGCTAATGATTTTTTGGCATAAAAGAAAAATGTATCATTTTGACCCATACAATGTATTGTTGGCTATTGCTACAAATATACTCCAGCGACTTAAGACTGGTTTTGTGCTCCAGGCCAGGGTCACAAATGTTAAATAGTCATTTGAAATACAAAAATAAAAAGATACTTTAAATGTTAAATTAGAACCACCAGTAGGTGTCAGCAAGTCACTCATAAGTGAGTCATTGCGATTGAACAGAATCATTTAAACGGTTAATTCATTCAGGAACAAAACACGTCATTGCTCAGAGTCAGAGACGCAAAACTGTGTATGATGGCTGTTTGGAATTATTTTTGTTGTCGAAATAGAGCAAAAACAGGCAATATGGTGTCTAAAACGCAAGTCTCTTAATTAACTTCTTGTTTTTTGAACTGTTGTAAAAATAAAAACTACAGGCCTATGTAATCATGGTGATTTTTTTTGAGAAAAACGGCATTCTTCATGTGATGTTGACTTACTATATTAAATTATATAAATATATAAATGTTCTGCTTCTATATCTTCAATTTTGTGATAATTCTAAACGCATTTTAACAGACTGAATCACGCAGTGAAAGAAAGCACTCCATATGCACGCGGACTAGTCTAATCTACTAGATTTCACGGCACACTGTTTAGAGCGATTTGTTTGGTTTTTGGCAAAATACTGATAATGCCACATCGCACATCGTTAAAACAACAATTACTATATTATCTCAGACGATATTGCACACCCTGCACCACTGTCTTTTTGGCTCATTTGTGCAAAACCTTTTGCTAAACCATCAAAGCTTCATTTTAACCACCAATGCAATGATGTAAGTATTTACGTTACCTCTACATGCTTGCGAAGGGCGATGTCGAGATGTTATAAGCTGCTAGTTCGGTCTCCCGAGGCAAACACAGCTTACACTGCATAATAGAGCATGAATATATGGCCAGGGGTTCACTTCATTTCCTTCGAGTTCAACTTCAGCAGAATACGACGGGGTCTGGTTTTCAGCTGGGTCTGCACCAATAACGCCTGTCTTGTCCGTCTGCATCTTTCCTGTGATTTTTAGCGCCAGTTTCTTCTTCTGCCCATTATTTGCTGCAGTTGTTTCCACGGAGCGATTTTTTTTTACTCAGTAACGAATGTGTTTTAAAATGTAGCGAAGTACAATACTTCACACAAAATATACTTAAGTAAAAGTAAAATTACAGATAAAAAAAATTACTTAAAAAAGTACAAGTACACAAAAAAGCTACTCAATTACAGTAACGCGAGTAAATGTAATTCGTTACTTTCCACCTCTGTTATTCTCATAGTATTTTGACTTTATTCTCAAAACATTTTGACTTTATGCTCGAAACATTTTCGACTTTATTCTCGAAACATTTTCGACTTTATTCTCGAAACATTTTGACTTTTCTCGAAATATTTTTACTTTATTCTCGTAGTATTTTTACTTTATTCTCGTAATATTTCGACTTTATTCTCGTAATATTTTGACTTTATTCTCGTAATATTTTGACTTTATTCTCGTAGTATTTTGACTTTATTCTCGTAATATTTTGACTTTATTCTCTTAATATTTTGACTTTACTGACAAAAAAATGTATAGCCTGAATGCGTAAATGTAAATGAGATGCAGCATTCCCCACAAAACACACAAACACATATATTAAAAATGTTGAAAAAAAAGGTTTATTTTGTCAAAAAAGCCGATCACTAAGTTCCGCCCCCATCAGATGACAGGGACGTCACAGTGCTCGCGAGAGCGCGCAAATAAACAAATGTCTACGATTCTGTCTATAATAATTATATAATTGAAAAACATGCAGTGGTACGTATAATGACTAAAATAGTTTAATAGTTTGTAGAACTCTTCAATACATTTGGTAAATAAATATTTTTCCTCAAACGTGGGGGGGGGGGCTATATATAGTCTCAGGAAATAATTTTAGATTCAATTTTAAATATAAGCTCATGAGACATGTAATTTCAACCCATTACTTTTCTGGATTGCTCCAGGACTCATTTCATGTATTTTTATATGAAATACAATTATTATTTTTTTTCCTTCAGCGTGGTACACTTTTTTTCAAGGCACTTTAGTCTCAATAACTTTTTTATCTTTTTGAGTATTATCAACTCTGGATGATGGATAGTAAAGCCCAAAGGGTCTTCTTTACAAAGACACCAAAAAATTGTTTGTGTAGCACACTGAAGTCAGCACCTGTTATAATTTTAAGTTTGGTATATCTTTTTCAACTGTGAGTCCCAAAATCCCAAAATGGGGAGTGCTGGCTAACAGCACTTACTTTGCATCTACATTATTACGTCAAGAGGTCAGGGTCATCAGCATGGGAACATGATGTCGGCAACCGAGTACATTCTGTAATTTGGGGACACTGACACTACAAAGACTGTGTAATAGTTGAGGTAGAAGTTCAAATTTTAATTATACAGTTAAAAACATATTAGAATTGAGAATGCTTGCTGTGTTATGCACTGCCCTATCTGCTCTCATGAGCAGAGTAGAAACGGATCTGAAATGAAGTGCAATTTTCTGCTTTTCAGCTTAGAAACAACATAATGGTGATAGTGAAATTATGGCTCAATGGAAATAAACAACTTGACCAAAATTTGCCTTTGTAATTTGTATTTATTATTTATTACAGATTAATAATTTCCAATTTGCTTGAATTTATAAGTGCTCACGCAATGAATATTGTAGGAAAACACGTTTAGAAATGATATAGCTCATTGTGATCACTCTCCGTGTTCATAATGCAACGCTCCTTTGATTCTTTGTTCTGCAACTCTTGGTAAGAAATCGTGTATTTGTTCCATTTAAGTAAAGTAAAACTTTTTAGTATAAGAATACAATTAATTTCTTAGCTGCATTGCAGAGGATCATACTCTTATTTTATCCCAACATTAAGAAATTAGGGTGATATGATTATATGTGGCTGAGATCAAGCTATATTGGTTCTGTGTGTGGTATGACAGAAAACAGCCACATGGATTCTATGAACGTGTATGTGATCGTGTTCTGGCCACATGACTGAGCGCTCGAATGAATTCAAGGCTTCAAATATTAGTCCATGTATTTTTAAGCAAGTGCAAGCTACTCTTAAAATATTAACACAAATACAGGCGTTTTTTCCTCTGGTTATTTGTATTTGATGTCATTGTAGGCTACTTAGCGTGTCCCAAAATTGAAAGCACCGGCGGTACATGTATCACCATACGGATTAGATACTGTCTCATGCCCTACTGTCTGGTCAAAGGAATATTTTGTGAGGCAGTCAAGAGGAAATCAACTAGATATGCATAAGAAGAATTTATTGGTTGCAAAAACAATATTGTGTCAAAGCCTCAAAGTATATGTGATTACGTAAGTTTATCAGGCACAGACTGCGTAGATAGCCTAATGTGTAAGTTGGGCAAAAATAATAAAAGCTCAATTAGAGTTATGAAGAGAAATTAATTCACTAATTAACACATCATAGTTTGATCACTGATGTAAGCAATTCCTGGAAAAAGAAAAATACTTCCTTAATTAGTAATTCCAAAAATAATTTATTTCTGGGCAGACAGAAGGGATCCACATCGTTATTCTTGACACATTTCCGGCATTCCATCGCGTTACTGATTCTCATACACCGATATAGAGGCACTATCTTATCAATGTTTTGAAATTCTGTTTGGAGATCTTTGTCCTTGTCCTTCTGCCAGATCTCTTGGAAGACAAAGGCATTCATTTTGTCTTTTCTTTTATTGATCCAATTTCTAAGGCCTTCCATAATATTGTCGGCACTCTGAAGGCATGTTTTCACACAAGGTGAGTTGTACGAATAAAACACTACACAGCTTTGATCTCTTGCCTTTGCTAGAAGTTTGTCCATGAGAGAGTTACCTACAGGATAGAGCAGAACATGCTCAGAATGTTCTGTTGTTTTCTCATCTATTTTAACTGGCCGTGAAGCAATGACATTTTTTGGCTTAGTGCAAAGTTCACATTTGGCACCGTTTTTGAGAAGCATTTTTACTTGTGCTGCATCATCCTTGTCAAACACATTCTCGATATTAGCATTTTTATCTGTACAATGAGCTGGTGGGACATAGATCGATAATGCATACTGAGCATAATCTCCTTTTCCGGTCTTTGGCTGGACACTGAAAGACATAAAACAGCATAAGGTTATAGAAATTATAATAAAACATAGTATTTGCCTTGTTCCATGCGCATGTTGTCATTCAAACCACATTGATTCATTATTGATTCATTCTTCGACTTCATGTACAAATGTACCTACTTATCATAAAAATACTGGGTCATTTTAGCAAGACACACAGTGTTCACATCCTGAATGCCTTGAACACACAGATGAAGCAGGCAGAGGAAGATGACGAGACCCCTCAGTGGTACCACAGAGACCTAAAGTGAAAACATCACTCATTTCAGCACAAAACTTGGCTTCAATTCATGATCTGAAGTGTTTAAGTCTGTACTCTGTTTGCCACAAACCGAGTCCGAGCACAATTGTCCCCCCTCCCTACCAGCAGCGACCATAAATTTTGTTAGGGCAGATTCTTAGTCATAGCACTAGTTTATCATAAAAGTTTTGAAAGCTTTATATTCTAACCACTGAACTCATGCAGAACACTTTTGGCAGAGGTTGATTTATTCAGTCTGACGGTAACTGACTTTAAATATTATGACACACAATAATTGCAATGATGCACTTATAATTGCCTTAAAGGGATAGTTGACCCAAAGATTAAAATTCTGTGATCATTTCCTCACCCTCTATGGAAGAAAATTAATGACAAATGTCTTTTAACAAAAAAGCATGTTGAATTGCACTAACTGAAAAAATAATGCATTCAATTAACAGTGCTTGCATTTTAATGCCTTGTGTGGTTCAAATTGTCAGGAAAATTCGTCATTTCACATCCGGGAGCGGCAGGAATAGCAATAGAGCCCCAATGCATGATCTCCAGCTGCTGTTGGTCACTCACCAGCAGGTGGCGCAAGCGGCTGTTGATGAAGACCAAAGCAACAGGTGGATCAAGTCATTCATTCACTAAAACTGATTTGCAGAGATGGAGCAAGCGCTAAGTAGAAGTTGTTATTATCAGGGCCAGTATCAATATGCGTAAAAGCTGATTGTGTTTACGTTTAACTCAAAATCTTCTCTGTTACTCATTTCCCCGTATAGATTACATGTAGCTTTCTCTGCCGCAAAGGAGATTATAATGCTGTTTTACACAACGCTGATGTACAGAACTAACATTACATCTGAAGAAGACATATTGCTTTAATTAAATGTAATTAATTAAAATATTTTTTTATTAAACTTGCCTGTCGAATATTACACATCGTATCTTTAAACAGATTGAATATTTAGTAAGTGAATTCTGGAAGGTGAATATGAAAATGTGTGTGAAATATTTTGAATTGAAATATTCACAGCTTACTAAATTTCAGGTAAAAATGCAAGCCCTGAAAATACAAGGCATTAAAAATGCAAGCACTGTTAATTCAATGCATAATTTTTTTCAGTTAGTGCAATTCAGCATGCTTTTTTGTTTCAAAGACATTTGTCATACATTTTCTTCCATATTATTTACTCACCTTCCTGTTGAAAGATCCCAAATGTCATTAAGGCATTGTAAAAAATTATCAGATGAGAGCTAAAAGACAAATTCATGGCTTGAAGATCAAGGGCTTTATATGGTGAACGTATTTACACCACACTTACTATAGTAAACAAATGTTCAAATGCACACGAGAACATCATGACAGTAAGTAAATGGAGACATGTTTGGATAAACTAAACCGTTACAGTTTGAGATGGTTTACGATTAGATCTGTGATTGATTGTATCATCCCAAGCATGGAGGGGCATACCTCAAAGGGAAAACGCAAACATTTAAATCCTCATATCGCATCTTATTTAGTATGATTATTGTTTTAGATGATTAATTATTATGTAATTAGGAGCATTATTAGTTAGCATTATTAATATTTTTATTCTGGTATCACCACTGCCCTGTGACAGGGGACCAGAACTAAGTTCAAGTCTATCCAAGTCCATAACAAAGTTAGCAAAGCAACAGCTTTGACCGTACTGTGAGTTCATTATCGAGATATGTATCGTATCGTGACATGATTGTATTGTTACATCTCTAATAATGTGTTAAAACGAGTTACCAGAGTTTAAAGTCTTACCCTTATTATGACTTACCATTTTATCTGCTGCTCAGAATCAGAAGGTTCAGCAATGCTGTGTGAGTCTCCCTTTGCTCCATCTGTTCACATTTTATATTCTATGGTGAGTCTGCAGAAACTTCACTGTGACGGAGTTTGTTTTGCTCCTTTTCTGCTGATTATTAAACTTTTTCTCTGTTTCACAGAGCATGTTTGCCATGCTAACAAAGGCTCTTCTCAAACATTTAAAGAGGCAGTGATCCAAACCAAGAAAAAGGGCACCAGATCACTGTTGTGTACAGTAATAGGTACTACTATATAATTAATAAGTACAATTATCTAATGAATACAATCACATTGGCACTAATATCAGAACTTTGATATAATTTTTCAAAACTCCATACACAAAACTCACCACTAATAATCAAAGTGCACGTTTCCAACCTTTAGCGCATTTTTTCAATTGCTTAGATTCAATACACATAAACTTTTTTGTTGCTTGGTTTATTTTTGGAGTTTAAAAGTAAGCTGTTTTATGAAAGATGTCCCAGGCAAATTTGCTATAATGTGATTTGGTATCAAGGCATTAATCAAGGCATAATTTACAGTGACACTTTCTCCCATAGTAGAACCGTGGAGGTTGTTATCTTTATAGTTAATTTAGAAAAGAATATACATAAAATATAGTTTAAAATGAATTGTAAATAAGCTCTCTTCGCTCCTTATGTGGACATTTTACAGTCCCGTCTATGGTGCATCTGCAGAAATGTCTCCGTGATTCAGTTTGTTTTGCTCCTTTTCTGCTGATTATTAAACTTGTTATCTGTCAAAGAGCATGTTTGCCATGCTAACAAGGGCTTGTCACGGTTCATGGGTTCCCGGTCCCATCCTCACCGTGTCTTGTCTGTGTGCGTGTGCGTATGTGTGAGCAGGTGTCTGTGGGTGTGTGTGATTGAGGCTGATTCGCGCCAGCTGAGAGTCATCACCGTTGGGCTATATCTGTTCCTATCACGCTCTCTCCTTTGTCAGATCCTTACAGTGTTTGCGGTCGACGTTTACGGTCCGTTCTGGTTCCGCGATTCCTGAGCCCTGCTGCTTCCTGGACTCCGATCGCCGGACCTTGGCTGCCCATTGCTTCCCTGCGCTACCCGCCTCAGCCCTACGGAAAGCTCCGCATCTGCCTACGGAAAGCTCCGTTTCTGCCTACGGAAGCTCCGCCTCTGCCCTACGGAAAGCTCCGCTTCTGCCTACGGAAGCTCCGCCTCTGCCTACGGAAAGCTCCGTTTCTGCCTACGGAAGCTCCGCCTCTGCCCTACGGAAAGCTCCGCTTCTGCCTACGGAAGCTCCGCCTCTGCCCTACGGAAAGCTCCGTTTAGTTTCTCGCTGTGTCTTACTTCCTGTAATAAACTCTCTTTCCGCAACTGAATCCTCCCGTCTTCATTGTGACAGAAGGATCTGACCAATCTTCATGGATTCAGCGGAGACTCGTGGTTTGCAGGAACTGCTAGCCGGTAACAACGTTCGTATGGATCTCCAGGAGGAGAATATGCTGAACACCGGACGAGCTGTGCAGGCGTTAGTAGCGCAGGTGTCCGAGCTCACTACCCAGGTACAGTTATTAAGATCACCCGCTGCGCCACCCACACCGCCTAGCTTTTCCATCCCCGGGAACCACAGCCCTCAGCACGAACCGAGACTCCCGGCGCCGGAGATGTATGCCGGAGATCCTAACCTCTGTAGAGCGTTTCTGACGAAGTGTTCTCTGTTTTTTTCGCTCCAGCCACTGACGTTTGCCACAGAAGTTTCCAGAGTGGCACTAGTGCTTACGTTGCTGTCCGGAAGGGCAGCATTGTGGGGAACGGCGGTGTGGGAGAATCGCCATCCCTGTTGTTCCTCGTTCCACTCACTCTCTCAGGAGATGAGGAGGGTGTTCGATCGCGCGCTGGTCGGGCGCGAGGCAGCGCGCATGCTGGCCGACCTCCGCCAGGGGAGCAGTCCGTTTCTGATTATTCCATCCAGTTCAGGACCCTGGCGGCAGAGTGTGAGTGGAACGAGAAGGCGCAGTGGGACATGTTCCTGCATGGGCTGGCCGACCGTATCCACCAAGAGATCGACGTGGTGGAGTTACCTCTCGGGTTGGACGAACTTGTGGATCTGGCCTTACGCGTGGATGCACGGCTTCAGCAATGCGATCTTCGCGGTCGACGCAAGTTAACACCGAGATATCCTTTCTTCGACACCGGCGATACGGTCGGTCACTCGTCGGTTGACGAACCCATGCAGGTGGGTAGAGCTCGGCTCTCCCGGGAGGAGAGAGATCGTCGGAGGACGAGGGGGTTATGTTTGTACTGTGGCGCGGCTGGCCATTTCCTGGTGAAGTGCCCCGTAAAAGACCAGGCCCGACAGTAGGTCTGAGGCTACTGTCGGGTGGGGTATCTCTCAACAAAGCCTCATCCACCACCCTCCTCCCGGTGAGGTTGCAATGGGCGGCCGAGCGACATGAGGGGACGGCGCTGCTAGACTCCGGAGCCGAGGGTAACCTGCTGGACATTTCCCTGGCCCAACTCCTTCACATTCCCTTGATTCCCCTCCGTCACAAGATCTCTGTCAGCGCCCTTAATGGACAGTCACTTCCTCCGATCAGTCTCTCCACGGTACCCATCACCCTCGTCACCTCAGGCAACCACTCTGAGACCATCACGTTCCTCGTCACCCACTCACCCCTGGCCCCGGTGGTGTTGGGTCACCCCTGGCTCACTCAACACAATCCTCGGGTGGATTGGGGTCGTAACACTGTGTCGGAGTGGAGTCGAGCCTGCTATGCCTCTTGTCTTGTGTCTGCTGGTTTTTCTGTGTCTGGTTCTGTGTTGCAGGATGAGATGGGGAGCCTGTCTAACGTGCCCGAGGAGTATCTCGACCTGAAGGAGGTGTTCAGTAAGTCCAGGGCCGCTTCTCTCCCTCCTCATCGTCCCTACGACTGTGCTATAGACTTAGTACCAGGTATGTCTCCGCCTAAGGGCAGATTATACTCGCTTTCGGTTCCGGAAAGGGAGGCCATGGAGAAATATATTTCTGATTCTCTGACAGCCGGGTTCATCCGCCCCTCTTCTTCTCCAGCGGGGGCAGGATTTTTTTTCGTTGCGAAGAAGGATGGTTCTCTGCAGAAACTTCACTGTGACGGAGTTTGTTTTGCTCCTTTTCTGCTGATTTAAACTTTTTCTTTCACAGAGCATGTTTGCCATGCTAACAAAGGCTCTTCTCAAACATTTAAAGAGGCAGTGATCCAAACCAAGAAAAAGGGCACCAGATCACTGTTGTGTACAGTAATAGGTACTACTATATAATTAATAAGTACAATTATCTAATGAATACAATCACATTGGCACTAATATCAGAACTTTGATATAATTTTTCAAAACTCCATACACAAAACTCACCACTAATAATCAAAGTGCACGTTTCCAACCTTTAGCGCATTTTTTCAATTGCTTAGATTCAATACACATAAACTTTTTTGTTGCTTGGTTTATTTTTGGAGTTTAAAAGTAAGCTGTTTTATGAAAGATGTCCCAGGCAAATTTGCTATAATGTGATTTGGTATCAAGGCATTAATCAAGGCATAATTTACAGTGACACTTTCTCCCATAGTAGAACCGTGGAGGTTGTTATCTTTATAGTTAATTTAGAAAAGAATATACATAAAATATAGTTTAAAATGAATTGTAAATAAGCTCTCTTCGCTCCTTATGTGGACATTTTACAGTCCCGTCTATGGTGCATCTGCAGAAATGTCTCCGTGATTCAGTTTGTTTTGCTCCTTTTCTGCTGATTATTAAACTTGTTATCTGTCAAAGAGCATGTTTGCCATGCTAACAAGGGCTTTCACGGTTCATGGGTTCCCGGTCCCATCCTCACCGTGTCTTGTCTGTGTGCGTGTGCGTATGTGTGAGCAGGTGTCTGTGGGTGTGTGTGATTGAGGCTGATTCGCGCCAGCTGAGAGTCATCACCGTTGGGCTATATCTGTTCCTATCACGCTCTCTCCTTTGTCAGATCCTTACAGTGTTTGCGGTCGACGTTTACGGTCCGTTCTGGTTCCGCGATTCCTGAGCCCTGCTGCTTCCTGGACTCCGATCGCCGGACCTTGGCTGCCCATTGCTTCCCTGCGCTACCCGCCTCAGCCCTACGGAAAGCTCCGCATCTGCCTACGGAAAGCTCCGCTTCTGCCTACGGAAGCTCCGCCTCTGCCCTACGGAAAGCTCCGCTTCTGCCTACGGAAGCTCCGCCTCTGCCTACGGAAAGCTCCGTTTCTGCCTACGGAAGCTCCGCCTCTGCCCTACGGAAAGCTCCGCTTTTGCCTACCGGGGCTTGAACAACATCACGGTAAAGAATACCTATCCTTTGCCGTTGATGTCTTCAGCCTTCGAGAGGTTGCAGGGAGCATCCATCTTCACCAAGTTAGATCTTAGAAACGCCTATCATTTGGTTCGCATAAGAGAGGGGGATGAGTGGAAGACCGCGTTTAATACCCCCAGAGGGCATTTTGAGTATTTGGTTATGCCTTTCGGGCTCTCTAACTCCCCCGCGGTCTTCCAGGCACTCGTCAATGAGTGTTGAGAGATACGGTGATCAGTTCATATATGTCTACCTGCGATGACATATTGATTTTTTCTTCTTCTCTCCAGGAACATGTTCAACACGTCAGGCGAGTGCTCCAGAGGTTGTTGGAGAATGGGCTTTTTGTCAAGGCGGAGAAGTGCGCGTTCCATGCACAGTCGGTTCCTTTCTTGGGTTTCATAGTGTCGCCGGAGGGAGTTCGCATGGATCCTGACAGGGTTAAGGCTGTGGTAAATTGGCCAACCCCTGATTCCCGCAAGGCCCTGCTGAGGTTTCTGGGGTTCGCAAATTTTTACCGGCGTTTTATTCGCAATTTCAGCCAACTAGCCGCTCCTCTGACTGCCTTGACCTCCACCAAGATGACGTTCAGGTGGTCGAATGCGGCCGAGGCCGCATTTACCAAACTCAGAGGCCGCTTCGTTTCGGCACCCATTCTCCGGGCCCCTGATCCCACACGCCAGTTCGTGGTGGAGGTCGACGCGTCAGAGGTGGGGGTAGGTGCAGTGCTATCCCAACGGGCTACCTCGGACGACAAGGTGCATCCCTGCGCGTTTTTTTCCCATCGACTGTCCCCTGCCGAACGCAATTACGACATCGGTAACAGAGAGTTGCTGGCCGTCAAGCTAGCGTTGGAAGAATGGCGTCACTGGTTAGAGGGTTCGGGGGTTCCTTTCATAGTTTGGACCGACCATAAGAATCTTGAATATATTCAGTCCGCCAAACGTCTTAACTCCAGGCAGGCTCGTTGGGCACTATTTTTCGGACGTTTTGATTTTTCCATCTCCTATCGGCCGGGTTCTAAAAACATCAAACCCGATGCCTTGTCACGCATTTTTGATATTTCGGACCGCCCGGTGTCTCCCGAGTGCATCATACCTAAGAGATTGGTTGTCTCTGCAGTCACTTGGGAGATCGAATCGAAGGTCCGCACGGCCTTGGAAGGGGTAACGCCTCCGCCTGGATGCCCAACGGGCCGGTTGTTTGTGCCGGAGGGGTTACGGTCCAACGTCATCCAATGGGGTCACTGTTCCAACGTGGCTTGTCATCCAGGAATCGGTCGCACCATGTTTTTGGTTAAACAACGATTCTGGTGGCGGGCCATGGCTCGCGATATCCGAGAGTTTGTTTTGGCCTGCTCAGTCTGTGCTCGGGGTAAGACTTCCAATCGACCTCCAGAGGGGTTACTTCAGCCGCTGTCAGTCCCTTCGAGACCCTGGTCCCATATCGCGCTAGATTTCGTTACTGCCCTCCCACCCTCCCTGGGTAATACGGTTGTTTTAACCGTAGTGGACCGGTTCTCGAAGGCGGACAATTTTATTCCCTTGCCAAAATTGCCCTCAGCCTAGGAGATGGCGACTACGGTAGTTGATCACGTCTTTCGCATTCATGGCCTCCCGGCAGACGTGGTTTCCGACAGGGGTCCCCAATTCGTGTCCAAATTTTGGAGAGAGTTTTGTCGACTACTGGGGGCGACTGTGAGTTTGTCTTCTGGGTTTCACCCTCAGACCAACGGTCAGACTGAGCGGGCCAACCAGGATCTCGAGAGGGTGTTGCGATGTTTGGTCACTCAGAATCCCACTTCCTGGTGTCAACAACTTTCATGGGTTGAGTACGCTCACAACTCGTTACCGGTGTCGTCCACGGGCCTTTCGCCGTTTGAGTGTAGTGTAGGTTACCAGCCACCTCTATTTCCTAGTATGGAATCCGAAGTCGCGGTCCCCTCTGCTCACGCCTTCGTCCAGAGGTGTCACCGTACCTGGACGAGAGCCCGAGAGACTCTCCTCCGGGTGGGGGCGTGCACCAAGGCTAAGGCCGATCGCCACCGGTCGAAGCCTCCCGTCTACGTCGTGGGTCAAAAAGTGTGGCTTTCTACCAAGAACATTCCGCTCCGGTCCGTGTGTAATAAGTTGGCTCCCAAATTTATTGGCCCGTTTCCTGTCACTAAAATTATTAGTCCGGTGACAGTCCGCCTCAAACTCCCTCCTGCGTACAGGAGAATTCATCCCGCGTTCCATGTATCCAAAATTAAACCCGTTTTTCGGTCTCCCCTTAATCCGCCTACTCCGGTTCCTCCCCCGCCGCGACTCGTAGATGGGGAACCCACCTATTCAGTTAATCGCATTCTGGACTCGAGGCGGAGGGGATGAGGATTTCAATACTTGGTGGACTGGGAAGGTTACGGTCCGGAGGAGAGAAGTTGGGTTCCGGCCAGGGACATATTGGATCACTCCCTTATTGATGATTACAATCAACAGGTAAGGTCGGCTGGGAGCGCCGAGAGGCGCTCCTAGGGGGAGGGGTACTGTCACGGTTCATGGGTTCCCGGTCCCATCCTCACCGTGTCTTGTCTGTGTGCGTGTGCGTATGTGTGAGCAGGTGTCTGTGGGTGTGTGTGATTGAGGCTGATTCGCGCCAGCTGAGAGTCATCACCGTTGGGCTATATCTGTTCCTATCACGCTCTCTCCTTTGTCAGATCCTTGCAGTGTTTGCGGTCGACGTTTACGGTCCGTTCTGGTTCCGCGATTCCTGAGCCCTGCTGCTTCCTGGACTCCGATCGCCGGACCTTGGCTGCCCATTGCTTCCCTGCGCTACCCGCCTCAGCCCTACGGAAAGCTCCGCATCTGCCTACGGAAAGCTCCGTTTCTGCCTACGGAAGCTCCGCCTCTGCCCTACGGAAAGCTCCGCTTCTGCCTACGGAAGCTCCGCCTCTGCCTACGGAAAGCTCCGTTTCTGCCTACGGAAGCGCCGCCTCTACCCTACGGAAAGCTCCGCTTCTGCCTACGGAAGCTCCGCCTCTGCCCTACGGAAAGCTCCGTTTAGTTTCTCGCTGTGTCTTACTTCCTGTAATAAACTCTCTTTCCGCAACTGAATCCTCCCGTCTTCATTGTGACAGGGCTGTTCTCAAACATTTTAAGGGTCAGTGATTCAAATCAAGAAAAAGGGCACCAGATCACTGTTGTGTACAGTAATCAGTACTAGTATAATTAATAAGTACTATTATCTAATGAATACAGTTTTTACAATCACATTGGCACTAATATATCAGCAAAACGAACCAGTGATGAACAAAGGTGCACATTTTCCCAACCTTTAGCACATTTTTTGAATTAGATATAATATCTAAAATGATGCACGATATGATACTTTGGTTTCAAATGTTCAGAACTGCAGTGCAAACAGACATGAGGAGGAGCCCATGCTCATTAACCACAGAGTCCGGAGTGTTTCTTAAAGACATACTGACAAAATGACAATACATTACGTCTCCCCTCCTCAGCAGAAAACATTCCAACATAACTACTACAAATACAGTATATATGCAGCTATTATGAATGTTAAACATCTGACTGCTATTTTTATTTTCTTTTTTAAACTCTGCAGATAACATGCAAGACATCCAAGTAAAACATAAACAAAATAATTAGCACACATTCTGTGTAAAATTTGTCAATGACGCATGTAACAATAACAATGAACAGTCAAGCATCATCATATCTAACTAGGAAGGAGAGGTTGCCAGCACGTCTCTTCCACAAGGTGTCTTTACCACACCTTTCCCTGACTATAAGCAGAGCCTGTTTGGAGGCTTCACAATTATGTCCTGTTTGGTGACATACTGTCTGTCAGGGTGCGTGAGGAGAGAGATGAGGTGAGGACTCAAATGCAAGAGAATGGGTTTTAATAATAAAATAAAACAAAGATAAACAAAAGCCACCTCGAAGGGGAAAAACAGGCATGCAGGCAGTGAACCACAGAACAGGCAACATGAAACACACACAACGTAAAACAAGTCAAGTCAAGTTGAGCTTTATTGTCATTCCGCTACATGTGTGGACATATAGCGGGACGAGATGTCGTGTCTCACAGGACCACGGTGCTACATAAATACAGATATACAACACGAAGTAAAACAGTATAAACCTATACACAACTGACCTACTGTCAGCTTTGACTATACATATGCTATATATAAAAGTGGTTACCTATACATAAACTAAAAAGAATAAAAAAAATACAATAAAATACAATACAAACTGTACAACTGTGCAGATGACTTCAAATACTGTACATGTGCAAAAAGAGAGACATTCAAGCAGCTGGCTGGGGAACAGTGTAAGGTGATTTGTGGTGCATGAGCCAGTAAACATACATACATTACAGTTGTATATTACAATCAAGTCTTTTGAGGGATTATGGACACACAATGGTGTGTGAAAGTGTCTAGTGCATGCAGAGGGGAGTGTGTTGCTACAGGTGACTTGTGCAGGCCCGCTTACCTGAATTGCACAGAAATAAAAGTTTAACAGTTTTTTCCTGAGATGTGGTAAGGTGTGGGGGGGGTTGTTTGGGGTTTCAGAGAGGGGCGGTGTGATGTGAGTTCAGGGCTCTCACAGCCTGGGGGAAAAAGCTGTTGAGCAGTCTGGCGGAGCGGGCTCTGATACTCCGGTACCGTCTACCTGAGGGTAGGAGCTGGAAGAGACTGTGGGAGGGGTGGGTGGGGTCCTCCACGATACTTTTTGCTTTGCTGGAGCATCGTGTAAGGAAAATATCCAGGATGGAGGGGAGAGGGGCACCAATGATTTTTGCAGCGGTGTTCACTGTCCGCTGGAGGGTCTTGCGGTCTGCTGCACAACAGTTTCCGTACCAGACAGTGATGCAGCTGGTCAGCACGCTCTCAATGGTACCCCTGTAGAAGGTGGTGAGGATGGGTGGAGGGAGACTTGCTCTTTTCAGCCGGCGGAGAAAGTGTAGGCGCTGTTGTGCCTTCTTTGAGATAGACTTGGTGTTGGTAGTCCAGGTGAGGTCCTCTGTGATGTGCACCCCCAGGAATTTAGTGCTGCTGACTCTCTCCACAGTCGAGGTGTCGATGGTCAGTGGGGGGTGGTCAATGGGGTTTCTCCTGAAGTCCATCACAACCTCCTTTGTCTTCTCCACATTGAGGGACAGGTTGTTTGCGCCACACCATTCAGCCAGCTGTGCCACTTCCTCTCTGTAGTACGTTTCATCGTTGTTGCTGATGAGACCTACCACTGATGTGTCATCGGCAAACTTGATGATGTGGTTGGAGCTGAACTTGGCAGTGCAGTCGTGGGTCAGCAGCGTGAAGAGCAGCGGGCTGAGCACACAGCCCTGTGGGGCACCTGTGCTCAGTGTGGTAGTGCTCGAGGTGTTGTGGCCGACCCGAACTGACTGAGGTCTTCCGGTTAAAAAGTCCAGGATCCAATTGCAAAGGGAATTGTTGAGGCCCAGCAGGCTTAATTTATTGATGAGCTGTTGTGGGATTATTGTGTTGAATGCTGAGCTGAAGTCGATGAACAGCATTCTAACATATGAGTCTTTATTTTCTAGGTGGGTAAGAGCCAGGTGGAGGGTGGAGGAAATTGCATCATCCGTAGAGCGGTTTGGGCGGTATGCAAACTGGAGCGGATCGAGTGTGTTGGGGATGCTGGTTTTGATGTTGTGCATGACTAGCCTCTCAAAGCACTTCATTATGATTGGAGTCAGTGCTATGGGACGGTAGTCATTTAGACAGGACACAGGTGATTTTTTTGGTACCGGTATGATCGTTGTGGATTTGAGACATGTGGGGATGACTGCCTGGCTCAGCGAGGTGTTGAAGATATCTGTTAGGACATCTGTCAGCTGTTCAGCACAGTCTTTCAGTACGCGGCCAGGTATATTGTCAGGACCCGCAGCCTTGCGTGGGTTAATCCTAGATAGGGTCTTCCTTACGTCGGCTGGAGACAGACAGAGTGCCTGGTCGTTGGGAGGTGTGGGCAGTTTTTGTGCAGATGTGTCGTTCTGCATTTCAAACCGTGAATAAAAGTGGTTGAGTGCATCTGGGAGGGATGTGTCGTCGTCACAGGCCTGTGGCGGGGGCTTGTAGACAGTGATGGTCTGAATGCCTTGCCACAGGCTCCGTGTATCTCTGCTGTTTGTGAAATGATTATTGATTTTATTGCCATATGACCGTTTTGCATTTTTGATGCCACGGGACAGATTAGCTCTTGCTGTTTTGAGGGCTGCTTTATCTCCTGATCTGAACGCTTCATCTCTGGTTTTTAGCAGCCCACGAACCTCTGCTGTCATCCATGGCTTCCGGTTTGCACGTGTGGTGATGGTCTTGGTGACTGTCACATCATCAATGCAGTTTTTGATGTAAGCAGTCACAGTTTCAGTGTACTCCTGCAGGTCTGTATGGTTATTGTAGGTGGCCGCCTCTTTAAACATGTTCCAGTCTGTGTCCTGGAAGCAGTCCTGCAGTGCTGAGGTAGCATTGTCTGGCCATACCGTGATCTGCTTTTGAACCGGTTTGGCCAGTTTGAGAAGCGGTCTGTATGCTGGGGTTAGCATAACAGAGATGTGGTCCGAGTATCCGAGGTGGGGGCGGGGTTCGGCTTTGTATGCGTTTTTCACTGTTGTGTAAACAAAGTCCAGTGTGTTATTTCCCCTTGTTGCAAAGTTCACATGTTGGTAGAACTTTGGTAAAACTGACTTTAAGTTAGCGTGGTTGAAGTCGCCGGCTATGATGAAAAAGCCGTCAGGGTTATTTGTTTGTTGTTCGCTGATGGCGCTGTACAGTTCACGAAGCGCGTCCTTTGTGCGGGTGGCATCAGTAGGCGAGGCCGCGGTCTCGGGGTCCGGCTTCAGCAGCAGACAGAGGCCTTGTAGCTTCTCAGTAGTCGCCGGTGAAAGCTGATGTTTGTACACATTGTCGATATCCAGGAGGCTCTGGCGATCATAGATGTGTTTCCGGGTGTTTGTCTTTTGATTTTTCAATAAAGTCAGACAGTTTGAAGACGAGGAGACGAGACTAACAGACACAAAAACACAGTTTTTAGGACCCGGAGTAGCCGCTGCGTCCAAACGCGCCGCCATCTTGGTTAAGATGGATCAGCACAGGACTACACATTAACAATGGATCAGCACAGGACTACAGACACAAGGAGGCTAAATAGGGAAACAAACGAGGGAGACACAGTTGGAGCAACTGAAACAATGATTGTGTAACAAGATGGGAGGGGACAGACAATAGACAGGAGAGCATATGGCACAAACAACAAGCCATGTGCTCAACATACAGAGACATCTGGTGGCCAGTCAGGGCACACCATCAGGACCGTAACACAACCACCCCCCTTAAGGAGTGGATCCTAGATGCACCACACACACCTCGGCCTAAACTCTTCACTTTGTGACTGGATTCAAGATTTCCTCACCGGCAGACCTCAAGTGGTGAAAATGGGCCACCCACAAAATGGGTCAGTAGTCGCCGGTGAAAGCTGATGTTTGTACACATTGTCGATATCCAGGAGGCTCTGGCGATCATAGATGTGTTTCCGGGTGTTTGTCTTTTGATTTTTCAATAAAGTCAGACAGTTTGAAGACGAGGAGACGAGACTAACAGACACAAAAACACAGTTTTTAGGACCCGGAGTAGCCGCTGCGTCCAAACGCGCCGCCATCTTGGTTAAGATGGATCAGCACAGGACTACACATTAACAATGGATCAGCACAGGACTACAGACACAAGGAGGCTAAATAGGGAAACAAACGAGGGAGACACAGTTGGAGCAACTGAAACAATGATTGTGTAACAAGATGGGAGGGGACAGACAATAGACAGGAGAGCATATGGCACAAACAACAAGCCATGTGCTCAACATACAGAGACATCTGGTGGCCAGTCAGGGCACACCATCAGGACCGTAACACAACCACCCCCCTTAAGGAGCGGATCCTAGATGCACCACACACACCTCGGCCTAAACTCTTCACTTTGTGACTGGATTCAAGATTTCCTCACCGGCAGACCTCAAGTGGTGAAAATGGGCCAGTTCTCCTCAAACTCCATCACCCTGAACGTAGGAGCCTCACAGGGTTGTGTCCTGAGTCCCCTGCTCTACACTCTACACACACGACTGCGTGTCCCCTCACAGCTCCACTTTTACTGTTAAATTTGCTGATGATACTGTGGTTCTGGGCCTCATTACCAACAATGATGAGACCGCATACTTGGATGAGGTAGAGAGACTTACATCATGGTGCCAGGACAACTGTCTCTCTCTGGACGTGAGCAAAACTAAAGAACTGATTGTAGACTTCAGGAAGAGACAGCAGCAGCCCTACACTCCTCTTATGATCAGTGGGACCCCTGTGGAGAGGGTGAGCAGCTTCAAGTACCTCGGTGTAAACATCTCAGAGGACCTGACTTGGACTGCGCACATTCAAACACAGGTTAAGAAAGCCAGGCAAAGACTGTACCATCTGCGACAGCTGAGGAAATTCAGGGTCTCACCAGCAATTCTGAAAACTGTCTATTCAGGGGCCATAGAAAGTGTATTGACTCAGTGCATCTCAGTGTGGTATGGTAACTCATCAAATCAGGACTGCAAAGCTCTGCAGAGAGTTGTGCGCTTAGCTGAGCGCATCTCAGGGTCTGCTCTCCCCTCTCTGCAGGACATCTACCACAAACGCTGCAAAAGCAGAGCTGCTAAAATAATCAAGGACTCAAATCACCCCGGTAACCGTCTTTTCATTTTACTGCCGTCTGGCAAGTGCTTCAGGAGCATGATGGCAAAAACTGAGAGACTGAGGAGGAGCTTCTTCCCTCAGGCCATCAGGCTCCTTAACACAAACTCAGTTTCATAACATTTACAAGACTCAATTTATTAACTGTATAACATACACTATTCTCATCATCCGTATTGCTGCTATATGTATAGACCCGGTACAACCTGTTTGCACATTCCTCTTGCACATCCCTGTTTATATTACTATTTATTAAGTCCTCAGTATACTGTTTTGCACATTCTATTTTATTGCACATTTTACTCTTTATTTTCTCTTCTTTTTTTTTCTATATTTATAAATATTCTCTTGTGTTGTGTTACTTTTTTTTGCACTGTCCATTGAGCGGACCTGACCTGGATTACATTTCACTACTGATTATATCCTGTATAATTGAGTATGTGACGAATAAACAAAATGTAAGGTCTGTTTTGGGTTCTGTTTCTTGTTCTTGTTTTTCATGTCTTTTATTTTGAAGTTAGTCATGGTTCTCGGTTGTGTTCCTGTTTCCCTTGCCCTCATGTCTCTTTGCCATTGGTTCCCTTGTTCATTGTGTCATGTTTTCATTGGTTATTGTCTTGTCATGTTATTATCAGTTCTGTCTGCTCATTGGTTGGTTCTTGTCATGTGTCCAGTCTTGTTTACTATAAGTAGCCATGTTATTGTCTTGTTCCTTGTCATGTATTAATGTTGTTACCTGCTGTTGGTGAGTCTAGTCCGTTCGTACCATGCCAAGTCGGTCTCTGCTCAAGTCTGTCTTTGTTTGAATTATGTTTGGATTTCACGTTTATAAATAAAACTGCACTTGGGTTCTTCACTGCGCTCGCCTTCAGTGGACATTCATTACAGAATACACGACCACCAAAAATGAATCCAGCAGATCAACTTGTTCGGCTTCGCCAAGGAAACCGGCCCATTGAGGCATATGTGGCAGACTTTTGTGCACTATATTACAAGGTAAACTTCAACGACACTTTCCTCAAGGACATTTCCCGTTTTGGTTTGGATAAAAACATATCACAGTTAATGCCACGCAATACCCCACACTGGTCACTAGAACAATTCATTGACTTGCACTTTGCACTTTGGAATCCTGCAATCCTCCAGTATCTGCCACACCAATGTATTTGCACGTTATGTCTGGAATTATTCAAGTCACGTCAAAAGCTACGGAGCCTGATCATGTCAAACCAAAGTCTGCTACACAATGGCCTGCTAACGTCATGTTTGCTACCCAAGAGATTCTTCAAAACATGGCTGCCATTCAAGAGCTCCATTGCAAGATGGCCACCACTCAACAGTCCCTTGGTAAAATGGCCGCCGTTCTAGAGTCTCGTCACGTCTCAGCTGATCTTCCAGAGTCTCATCGTAACATGCCCGCCACGTCAGAGTCTGCTCACGTCATGCCTGCCACGTCAGAGTCTGCTATCGTCACGCCTGCCGCTCCAAGGCCTGCTATCGTCACGCCTGCCGCTCCAAGGCCTGCTATCGCTCCAAGGCCTGCTATCGTCACGCCTGCTGCTCCAAGGCCTGCTATCGCCCCAAGGCCTGCTATCGTCACGCCTGCCGCTCCAAGGCCTGCTATCGTCACGCCTGCCGCTCCAGGGCCTGCTATCATCACGACGCCTGCCGCTCCAGGGCCTGCTATCATCACGACGCCTGCCGCTCCAGGGCCTGCTATCGTCACGACGCCTGCCGCTCCAGGGCCTGCTATCGTCACGACGCCTGCCGCTCCAGGGCCTGCTATCGTCACGACGCCTGCCGCTCCAAGGCCTGCTATCGTCACAACGGCCGCTCCAGGGCCTGCTATCGTCACGTCTGCCGCTCCAAGGCCTGCTATCGTCACACCTGCCGCTCCAAGGCCTGCTATCGTCACGCCTGCCGCTCCAAGGCCTGCTATCGTCACGCCTGCCGCTCCAAGGCCTGCTATCGTCACGACGCCTGCCGCTCCAAGGCCTGCTATCGTCACGACGCCTGCCGCTCCAAGGCCTGCTATCGTCACGACGCCTGCCGCTCCAAGGCCTGCTATCGTCACGACGCCTGCCGCTCCAAGGCCTGCTATCGTCACGACGCCTGCCGCTCCAAGGCCTGCTATCGTCACAACGGCCACTCCAGGGCCTGCTATCGTCACGACGCCTGCCGCTCCGAGGCCTGCTATCATCACGCCTACCACTCCAAGGCCTGCTATCGTCACGACGCCTGCCGCTCCAAGGCCTGCTATCGTCACAACGGCCACTCCAGGGCCTGCTATCGTCACAATGGCCACTCCAGGGCCTGCTATCGTCACGCCTGCCGCTCCAGGGCCGGCTATCGTCACGCCTGCCGCTCCAAGGCCTGCTATCGTCACACGCCTGCCACTCCAGGGCCTGCTATCGTCACACCCTGCCGCTTCAGGGCCTGCTATCGTCACGCCTGCCGCTCCAGGGCCTGCTATCGTCACGACGCCTGCCGCTCCAAGGCCTGCTATCGTCACGCCTGCCGCTCCAAGGCCTGCTATCGTCACGACGCCTGCCGCTCCAAGGCCTGCTATCGTCACGACGCCTGCCGCTCCAAGGCCTGCTATCGTCACGCCTGCCGCTCCAAGGCCTGCTATCGTCACGCCTGCCGCTCCAAGGCCTGCTATCGTCACGCCTGCCGCTCCAAGGCCTGCTATCGTCATGACGCCTGCCACTCCAAGGCCTGCTATCGTCACAACGGCCACTCCAGGGCCTGCTATCGTCACGACGCCTGCCGCTCCAAGGCCTGCTATCGTCACGACGCCTGCAGCTCCAAGGCCTGCTATCGTCACGACGCCTGCCGCTCCAAGGCCGGCTATCGTCACAACGGCCACCCCAGGGCCTGCTATCGTCACGCCTGCCGCTCCAGGGCCTGCTATCGTCACGCCTGCCGCTCCAAGGCCTGCTATCGTCAAGCCTGCCGCTCCAAGGCCTGCTATCGTCACGAAGCGTGCCGCTCCAAGGCCTGCTATCGTCACGACGGCCGCTCCAAGGCCTGCTATCGTCACGCCTGCCGCTCCAGGGCCTGCTATCGTCACGCCTGCCACTCCAGGGCCTGCTATCGTCACGCCTGCTGCTCCAGGGCCTGCTATCATCACGCCTGCCGCTCCAGGGCCTGCTCACGTCACGCCGCCTGCCGCTCCAGGGCCTGCTCACGTCACGCCGCCTGCCGCTCCAGGGCCTGCTCACGTCACGCCTGCCACGCCAGGGCCTGCTCACGTCACGCCGTCCACGCCAGAGCCTGCTCACGTAACGCCGTCCACGCCAGAGCCTGCTCAAGTCACGCCGTCCATGCCAGAGCCTGCTCAAGTCACGCCGTCCATGCCAGAGCCTGCTCACGTCACGCCGGCCTCGCCAGAGCCTGCTCTGCCATGGCCCCCTGCTTCGCCATGGCCCCCTGCTCTGCCTGCTCCGCCATGGCCCCCTGCTCTGCCTGCTCCGCCATGGCCCCCTGCTCTGCCTGCTCCGCCATGGCCCCCTGTTCTGCCTGCTCCGCCATGGCTCCCTGCTCTGCCTGCTCCGCCATTGCCCCATGCTCCAGGTCCTGTTCCTCTTCATGGGCCTGGCCCTCCATCCTGCCCCCTGGACTATGTCTGTTCCGCCTCCACTCCACCACCCTCCTGGACTTTTTGATTTGGTTTTGTTTGGGCGTCAGGAGCTGCCCTTAGAGGGGGGAAAATGTAAGGTCTGTTTTGGGTTCTGTTTCTTGTTCTTGTTTTTCATGTCTTTTATTTTGAAGTTAGTCATGGTTCTCGGTTGTGTTCCTGTTTCCCTTGCCCTCATGTCTCTTTGCCATTGGTTCCTTTGTTCATTGTGTCATGTTTTCATTGGTTATTGTCTTGTCATGTTATTATCAGTTCTGTCTGCTCATTGGTTGGTTCTTGTCATGTGTCCAGTCTTGTTTACTATAAGTAGCCATGTCATTGTCTTGTTCCTTGTCGTGTATTAATGTTGTTACCTGCTGTTGGTGAGTCTACTCCGTTCGTACCATGCCAAGTCGGTCTCTGCTCAAGTCTGTCTTTGTTTGAATTATGTTTGGATTTCACGTTTATAAATAAACTGCACTTGGGTTCTTCACTACGCTCGCCTTCAGTGGACATTCATTACACACAACCTTGAACCTTGAAACAGAAAAATGTCTAAGGGGGTGGGCTGGAGGCGGATCTTGAGTGGAAGTGAGCCTGGAGGAATAGGCAGATGGGTGCCAAGGCGAGGCCAGCAGAGTACGACGCCACCGGGATGGAGCAGATAACCACCACTTGAGAGGAGCGGTTTCTTGAGCGGACTCTGTGGGCTCCCAGAACGGAGCGGGCTCTGGAGCGGACTCTGTGAGCTCCCAGAATGGAGCGGACTCTGTGGGCTCCCGGAACAGAGCAGAATCTGTGGGCTCCCGGGATGGAGAGGACTCTGGGCTCCTGGAACGGAACGGGCTCTGTAGTGGGCTCCCGTAATGGAGCAGGTTCTGTGGGCTCACATAACGGAGTGGGCTCTGGAGTGGACTCTGTGGGCTCCCAGATCGGAGCGAACTCTGTGGGCTCCCAGAACGGAGCGAGCTCTGGAGCGGACTCTGTGGGCTCCCGGAACGGAGCAGAATCTGTGGGCTCCCGGGATGAAGAGGACTCTGTGCTCCTGGAACGGAGCGGGCTCTGGATTGGGCTCCCGTATTGGAGCGGGTTCTGTGGGCTCACGTAACGGAGTGGGCTCTGTGGGCTCCCGGATCGGAGCGGACTCTGTGGGCTCCTGGAATGGAGCAGGCTCAGGAGCTGACTCTGTGGGCTCCTGGAACGGAGCGGGCTCAGGAGCGGACTCTGTGGGCTCATGGAACGGAGCGGATTCTGTGGGCTCACGGAACGGAGCGGGCTCTGGAGCAGGCTCTGTGGGCTCACGGAATGGAGCGGGCTCTGGAGCAGACTCTATGGGCTCACGGAACAGAGCGGGCTCTGGAGCGGACTCTGTGGGCTCACGGAACGGAGCGGGCTCTGAAGCGGACTCTGTGGACTCCCGGAATGGAGCGGGCTCCCGGAATGGAGCGGACACTCAATGTCTCTGATATTTCAGTTCATGGTTTCAGTTTCAGTTCATGGTTAGGCCCAAGACAGGCCTTATTGGCTTTTGCTGTGCTTTTGTGAAAATGCTGAATGTTGTGATGGTACTCCTTACTTTCACAGTCTACAACATAAGATCTGGGAACACAATGCTGTCTCACTACGACACTAGAAGACCACTTGAAATTTCCAGGATATGGTTGCATCTTAACTTCATTTCCAGGATTGAGAGCAGGACGAGGACCACTTGACCTCAAGCAGTCATATTGGAACTTTTGGATTCAATTCAAGATTATTTGTATAGCGCTTTTTACGATACAATCATTGCAAAGCAACTTCACAGGAAATTAAGTTTCTAAAATAGATTTATATTGTAGAAACTCAATATAATTAACTCTCTAAGCGCCAAAGTCGCAAAATTGCGACAAGACGTCAGACTTCATGAAATAGACCTTAGTTCCTAATATCGTGGAATATCGCATTTCTATTCCCTACCACTAAATGGCAGACATGTAGTACTTCGATTCTAGACCAAAAGTGTTTGAGGAAATAGCAGGGCAAGTGAGCTATCGTATCATTGATGCAGAAGTTGCTCAGTTCATAGTGTGTGAGTAAATTGTGAGAGAAAATCGCCAAATGACTAATACAAAGTTGTACTGTGAGGATGTGTTGCAAATGTTATTCGCCGATTCTGACTCTGAAGGGGAATATTTGCGTTTTGGAAATGGCGATCGACCGTCTAATGATCGCGCTTCTCCAGGTACATCTCTGCTGCGCAATGGTGCCGCCGGGCATCGCGATAGTGTTCACAAAGTACAAACAAGTGATCATTTCGGCCCTTTGCCCAACGGGGATGGGGGTGGCAGGAATGGACGTGGTCTTAATGTCCATAGGAGAAGCTCTGCGTTGCTGATGATTGCCCCCAGATTGCATCTTTTTTTCTGATTGTGAGCACTCAAAGTGCCGCCGGCTGACAGTACAGCTGCAGTCAGTGTGGGTAGGTCTGTACGCTGTGCCATGCAATGAGAGGTACCATACTTTCAAGAACTATAAACGGTCAACTAGATACCTGATTGGGCAAATAGCTGGTCAACTAATCAAAAAGGTATTTTTGTATGTATAAAATACATAAAACGTATTTTACTATGGCAGAGTAATATAGTAATAATTTACTACTTTCTCCTGTTTTACTGTTATTTCCTCTTTCCCTGATCATTTGTAATGATGATAAAAAGACAAAAAAACATGCAAATAAGTTCAAACAACCATTCAATATCTATTATCTCCTGAATATTACTGATGAACTGATCAAAATGTAGGCTACTGTTCAGATGCGTTTTACTAATATATAGTATAGTAATATAGTAATAATGTTGTACTTTCTCCTGTTTTATTGTTGGTTTCCTCTTTTCTGATTATTTGTAAGGAGGATAAAAAGGCAAAAAAACAAACATGCAAATAAGTTCAAACATCAATCCAATATCTGGTATTTCTTGAATATTATGAAATTCAAGAGGCCCGCCCCATGATGTCGTCATAATATGCAAATTAGATGAGTATATTTACACCCCACATAAACTTTTGGTCGTGCCCCAAATTTTTTCTAATTTACAGTAGATCTCTATCTTCAGGCCCTTTCAAGCTACAAGCTTTTAAAATCTTGATGTCAAAATCCAGCATTTTTTCCAAAAAACCCTGGCGCCTAAAGGGTTAATTTATGGCAAAATTTGGTTAATTCAGTATAATCGCTGATGGTTGGCTTCCTCTGAGGTCCTCTGAGGGGTTGGCATCATCTCGTCTCAGGTGTTCGGTCATCTCAGATCATTTAAGGGTTGGATCCAGACGGAAGCGTGTGTAATTCCTAGTTACCACTGGATGTTAATCCCGTGGAAGAAACAGAGAAACAAATAAAGATAATTAGTGTAGCTGTTGTTCCATCCTGGCAAAAATCCTGGCAAAAAAAAAATCATAATAATGTCCGTTTGATCAGATATACCTGCAGTAAAAGATTGTGAGATACATTATATGAATACTTGGCTAAAGAGATGAGTCTTTAATCTAGATTTAAATAGAGAGAGTGTGTCTGAACCCCGGACGTCAGGAAGGCTATTCCAGAGTTTGGGAGCCAAATATGAAAAAGTTCTACCTCCTTTAGTGTACTTTGCTATCCTAGGTACTGCCAAGAGTCCAGAGTTTTGCAACCTTAGGGAGTGGGTTGGATTGTAGTGTGATAGAAGATTAGTTAGGTATGCAGGAGCTAAACCATTTAGGGCCTTATAGGCAAGTAATAATATTTTGTAACTGATACGAAACTTAATAGGTAGCCAGTGCAGAGAATGTAAAATTGGAGTAATATGATCATATTTTCTTGACCTGGTAATGACTCTAGCCGCAGCATTTTGTACTATCTGTAGCTTGTTTATTGAAGATGCAGGACAACCACCTAGCAGTGCATTACAATAGTCCAGTCTAGAGGTCATGAATGCATGAACTAACTTTTCTGCATCAGAAACACAACATGTTCCGTAGCTTGGCAATGTTTCTAAGATGGAAGAATGCTGTTTTTGTAACATGGGAAATATGATTATCAAAAAATAGGTTGCTGTCTAATATAACACCCAGATTTTTGACTGTAGATGAAGTAACAGTACATCCGTCTAGTTGCAAATTGTAATCCAAGAGATTCTGTCTACTGGTTTTAGGTCCAATAAGTAATATCTCTGTCTTATCTGAATTTAATATGAGAAAAGTATTGGTCATCCTATATTTTACATTTTTAACACACTCCGTTAGCTTAGATAGTTTAGAAGTTTCATCTGGTCTTGTTGAGATATATAGTTGAGTGTCATCAGCATAACTTTGGAAACTAATCCCGTATTTTCTAATAATATTACGAAGGAGCAACATGTATATTAAAAATAGCAGAGGACCTAGGACAGATCCTTGTGGTACTCCATACTTTACTGGTGATAATTGAGATGACTCCCCACTTAAATAAACAAAGTGGTAGTGATCAGACAGGTAGGATCTAAACCATCTTATAGCCTGCCCTTGAATACCTGTATAGTTTTGTAATCGATCTATCAGTATGTCATGATCTATAGTGTCAAACGCAGCACTAAGATCAAGTAAAACTAGCAATGAGATCCAGCCTTGGTCTGATGCAAGAAGCAAATCATTTGTAATTTTAACAAGTGCAGTTTCTGTGCTATGGCGGGGCCTAAAACCTGACAAAATTCTTCATAGATATAATTTTTTGACATAAACAGAAGATTTGAAATGGGCCTGTAATTTGCCAGTTCACAAGGATCTAGTTTTGGTTTCTTAATAAGAGGCTTAATAATCGCCAGCTTGAATGGTTTGGGGACCTGACCTAAAGATAACGAGGAGTTAATAATATTGAGAAGCGGTTCTTCTGCTACAGGTAACAACTCTGTCAATAATTTAGTGGGTACAGGATCTAATAAACATGTTGTTGGTTTAGATGCGGTGATACGTTTATTTAGCTCGTCCTGTCCTATAGTTGTAAAGCAATGCAGTTTTTCTTTGGGTGCGATGAATGAAGCTGAAGTACTAGACGCTGTAGAATCTACATTTGTTATTGTATTTCTGATGTTATCTATTTTTTCAGTAAATAAATTCGTAAAGTCATTACTGTTAAACTGTGAGGGAATATTTAGATCGGGTGACATCTGTTTATTTGTTAATCTAGCCACTGTGCTAAATAAAAACCTTGGAAAGTTTTGGTTATTATCTATGAGTTTGCAGATATCCTCGGTCCTGGCCACTTTTAGAGCCTGTCTATAGCTGGACATACTGTTTTTCCACGCAATTCTAAAGACTTCCAAGTTAGTTTTTCTCCATTTGCGCTCAAGATTACGAGTTTCTTTGTTGAGAGAATGGGTATAACTGTTGTACCATGGCGCAGCATGTTTTTTTCTAACCTTTTTTAATTTGATGGGGGCAACAGTTTATAACGTATTAGAGGAGATAGTTCCCATGTTGCTAGTAATTTTGTCTAGTTCATCTGTATTTATGGGTACACAGAGTAGTTGAGATAAATCCGGCAGGTTATTGGTGAATTGGTCTTTAGTGGCTGGAACAATAGTTCTCCCTAGACGATAACGCGGAGCCATATAGTTAATATCAGTAATATGCAGCATGCACGATACAAGCAAATGGTCAGTAACATCATCACTTTGAGGTACGATATCTATATCAGTAAGATCAATTCCATGCAATATAATTAAATCTAGTGTATGATTAAAACGATGCGTGGGTGACGTTTTGTTTGACACCAAAATAATTTATTAGGTCAGTAAACGCAAGTCCTAACGCATCATTTGTATTATCAACGTGAATATTAAAATATCTATCTTCGTGTGTTCATGTTTTATCACCACTTGAATGCAGATAGGTTTCATCAGAAATACAACATTTTGGACAAAAAACAGAGAAAAACGCATTTTTATAAAAGTAGTGCATTTTCAAGCAAAATACATTCAGATGTCATATTATTTTATAAATAAAACCTTCAAAAATAAATAAACATTGCAAATAAATACAATAGTAAATTAGTAAATAAAATGTAGGCACTGTATTTTATCTTTGAGTGGTAAAGTGTGTAACAATTCCCGGAATGTAAGGGGACGCCACAACTTTTGCAGTAGAATGAGGTCTCACTTCGCAAACCGTTACGTGCACAAACCCTGCACCTTCTCGTCGGGTGTTGCTTTTGGAAGTGGACGCAATCGGAACAAGTGCATGAACTGCAAAAAGGTCATTCACCCTATTTCTAGGGTCAGTGTTGTATGGTGCTCTAGGAGTGCTTTCAGTTGGAGGGTCAACTCTTTCTTGCCCACCACCAGCCTGTTCCTGGCTGGTCCAGGATTTTATAACACTCTGGATGAAAGAGAGGAGAGTTTTACAATTACCTTGTTGGTTTTTTACTTTGTAAATGACAAAAGCATTGAACAAACTGATCTGAAACAAATATGTGACAAATTTCTTTGTCCACTTGTGTGACTTCCTGACAAATGGGTAGTACCCAATGTTTTGATCCAATTTGTCAACTCCATTCATTGAATTATTGTATTCCACAATGCATGCTGGTTTTTGCTGTGCAATTTTTTCTTTGTGGCCTCTCTGCCATACCTCAACTTCTTCCATGTTGTTCTCATGGCATGTTGTGACCATTTTCACTGTTTGTTTGTCTCGCCATGCCAAGACCATCACATTTTCAATGTGACGCATGACTGTTTCCCCAATCCGAAGGTCAGCATTTCTGAGATCTCGAATGACTGGTGGTTCACCTCTGTTTTTCCTAATTGTACCACAGACATGGGTTTTCAAATCAAGTAGGTGCTTACACAGTGGTACAGAGTTGTAAAAGTTATCCATAAATAATCTGTAACCATGACCTGCTAGGCGATCAAGAAGAGAGACAACCGTGTCTTTCAGAGGAGAACTTTCTCCACAATAGGGCTTCATGTTAAAACAGTACCCTGTTTCAGAATCACACAAGATGTAGGATTTTATTCCATATTTGATGGGTTTTTGAGGATTGTACACCCTGAAAGCTAGGCGCCCACGCCACAGAAGCATACCCTCATCAATGCAAATGTTTGTGTTAGGCTGATACATTTCACGGAATTTGGTCACGAGGTGATCTAAGACAGGGCGGACTTTGTACAGCCTGTCAGTGTCATTGGCTGGCCTTGCTGTATTATCATTGAAGTGAAGAAATCTCCATATGATTTCAAACCTGTTGCGAGACATGACCTTGCTGAAGTAGGGGGTAGCTAACATTTCATCTGTAGACCAGTACATATCAAGTTCAGGCTTATGAATGATACCAGTGAGAAAAAACAGCCCCAGGAAGACTTTCATTTCTGAAACTGTGACAGGCTTCCATGCATGAATTCTAGCATGCTGTGAAGTACCATCCATAGCCTGAATACACTGATCTGCATACAGGTTAGTCTGATCAACAATGTTCTGAATCAGTAAATCAGAAATGAACAGGTCGACAAAGTCTTTAGGTTCTATTGAATCAAGAGCAGCAGCATCACTGAGAGGCCCAGGATTCTCAGAGAAGGGAAGGTTTTTTGGCAGCCAGTTCACTTCATGCCACTCATGAACAGGTTCAGGATCTTCAGCTGGATGGTTCACAGCGGCTCGTGTCTGGTCACCAGCAGGACCATGACGATGTGCTTCACGTGTCCGACCTCTGCCTCGTTGCTGTGTTCTACCTGTAAATAGTTATATGAATAATTGAAATTGCATTCAATAAACAGAACAGAGACACACATATACATACGTTTATACACACACACTTTTATATACATACATAGATCATGCACACACACATGTACATATATAGATCATGCACACACATGTACACATACATGCATACATACATACATACATACATACATATATAGATCATGCACACACATATACACATACATACATATATAGATCATGCACACACAAGTACATGCATACATACATACATACATACATAGATCATGCACACACATGTACACATACATACATACATACATATATAGATCATGCACACACACGTACACATACATACATACATACATATATAGATCATGCACACACACGTACACATACATACATACATATATAGATCATGCACACACACGTACACATAACTAACAACACTGCAGCACTGGCCAAGAAAGCACAGCAACGTCTCTACTTCCTCCGCAAACTCAGAAGAGCCAGAGCCCCGACCCCCATCATGTGCACTTTCTACAGAGGCACCATCGAGAGCATCCTGACTAGCTGCATCACTGTGTGGTATTGCGCCTGCAACGCGTCCTGCCGCAAGTCCCTTCAACGGATAGTGAGAGCAGCTGAGAATATCGTTGGTGTCTCTCTCCCCTCCCTCCAGGACATCTACAGCACCCGTCTCACCCGCAAAGCCCTCAGCATTGCAGGTGATCCCACCCAACCGACACACAGCTTCTTCAGTCTGCTGCCATCAGGGAGGAGACTGCGGAGTCTCCAGGCGAGGACCAGCAGACTGAAGGACAGCTTCATCCATCAGGCTGTCAGGAAGCTGAACTCCCTCCCGTCCTTGCCCCCCCTCCCCTCTTTTACCCCACGCAACACTGAACTCTGACATTACGACCCCCCCCCCAGCTCCCCCCCCCCAATGTCCACACCCCCAGGTCCCCCCCCCCCTACAACTGTGACCCGCACCAGTCACTTTGTGCAGCACTGGAATGATCTCTACCTCATCCAGAATTGTCTGTAATTCTACCTCTTCTGTCAGTCTGATAAAAGACTGTTCTTTTTCTTGCACTACTCACATCTGCACAGTTTTGTTTTATTTAACTGGTTTGCACTCTATCTGCCATGTGCCACTTTACTTTATCTATCTCTTTATTGTTTATTTTTTTATTGTTTCTACAATGTCCTCATTTGTATATCTGTATAGTTTGTATGTACATATGGTTAAACTGTATTTATCTGTATTTGAACGTCTACTGTCCGTGTTTAATGTTAACTGTATGCACCAAGGGTCTGAGAGTAACGCAATTTCAATTCTCTGTATGTATGTACTGTACATGTGGAAGAATTGACAATAAAGCTAGACTTGAGACTTGACTTGACATACATACATATATAGATCATGCACACACACGTACACATACATACATACATACATATATAGAACATGCACACACACGTACACATACATACATACATACATACATATATAGATCATGCACACACATTTACATACATACATATACATTTATGCGTGCACAGTGCACACATATATATCACTTTATTTATATGCACACTATATTAGACCAAATGTGCACAAGAAAGAGACACTTTTTGGCCATTTCCTTATCTGTCTTACCTCTATTGACTCTGGCACTTCGGAACGAAGAATGAGACGGCCTTGAATCTCTCCACGAAGTGTCTGCAGTATCGCCGTCTGAACTATCAGTGTCCACACGTAAACAGGCTGGTGCACTTCGTTTTCGGCCAGATCGACGGGTAATTGGTCTATCCACGACACTAGAAGTTGCTGTGTCTGTAAAGGCATCTCCCTCACTGACTTCGTCCCGATCGGATTCAAAATTATCAAAACACGAGTGATCGGAGTCCGAGTCCATCAACACCTCCAATGCCTGTTCAGCTGTATACCTCTTCATTTGAGTATGTGATATGATCTACACTTTTCTTTTGTGTTATGCCGATCATTTTTGAATTTCGCACCCGGAAGTCCCGTAACTCATTCAGGACATGCGCTAGGGCTTTCCTTACCGTAATATACCTAGAACACGGATTGCCGTAAAAACTCGTCAATGGCGGGGAAGCGTTGACTCTTAATTGACGAGATATCTCGTCAATGGCGGGGAAAGAGTTAAGCATAAGTATTTCGAATGAGTCAAACCTGTATCCTGTTTTCTGAGTAACATTGAGAATATCACTATATATTGTTGCGACACCGCCGTCACGACCACTCTGACGAGGCTCATGCTTATAACAGTAGTTTGGTGGAGTAGATTCATTTAGACCAAAATAATAATTTGTTCTAAACCAGGTTTCAGTCAGACAGAATACATCAAAACTATTATCTGTGATCATTTCATTTACAATAATTGCTTTGGGTGTGAGTGACCGGATGTTTAGGAGCCCAAGCTTTAAAAATTGTTTTTGTTCATTTATTTTGCATTTTTCTGGTTTAATCATGATCAGATGTTTTCTAGATCCTGCATTAAATTAATATTTTGACCTCACTATTCGGGGAACAAACAGTCTCTATAGATTGGACACTGCAAGTACTTCTATCATTTAAGTGGGTAGAACAAAAGTCATCATAGCAGTTATTTGAGAATTGGCTTACTAGTCAGATGGAGTGTAGCGTTCTGGTGATGTTGTCCGATAGGAGTTCCGCTCCGACTCTGCTGGGGTGCAGGCCATCAGCACGGAAAAGCCTAGGACGCTCCCAGAAAAAAATCCAATCATTAACAAAGAGCAGTTTCTGATCTTTACATCATGACAACAACCATTCGTTAAAAAGCAAACAGTCTACTGAACCTTTCGTGTCCTCGTTGGTATGTGGGAAGAGGTCCTGACACAATGATTGTCGTCGCGGGCGATGTGCTGCGTACCGTCTCGATCAGGCTCCTTAAGTCCCTCTTCAGTGTCTCCGTCTGCTGCAGCTTGGTGTCGTTAACCCCCGTGTGAATCACAACAGCTGCAACACTCTCGTCCTCCTTCAGGATCGCGGGTATCTGCGCAGAAACATCAAGAACACGAGCACCAGAGAAACAGTGAGTGTGTACTTTACCTTCAGCTAACGTAGCACGGATGTGCCGGATGATTGAGTCTCTGATGATCACAGTGTCACATTCCGTCTCGCAGAGAGGAGTGAAGCGGTTATGGGTGGAGATCTCGAAGACCGGAGGGGGAGAAGTCGTCGACCGGGGCCTGGATCACGTCTTCAGCTGTATTATTAGACACGCTGGAATACAACAATTGATTCCTATGGATGCTTCCACATAGGCCGCGAACATTCGCACACCAAAAATTCAAATGTATTTTTTTTCTACACATGAAATATGAAAGCAAATAGACCTATAATTATGATGATTGGTTTTCTACATACAAAGAGGACATGTCTGCCTATTATAGAATCAAAATACATTTTGGATCACAATCGGAATTTATTACAAGCACTCAATGATGATTTAAAGTGGGTTTTGAGTAAAAACGTTAATAGTCACACACATATTCAATGTAGCTTGATGTTAATTGTACCTCCTAATTATTTCAGATGTATTCTTGTAAGCATAATGGATATTTTGTTTTTCTGATGAAGAAACACAAGTTATTTATCTTAATTTAATGCTGTATATTAAGCAGCAGACGATGTAAACCACACGAGATACATACGCTACATGAACAAAAAAATATTTTTTTGTTCGGCGCCACCTAGCGTGCAGGTGTGAATTAGCAGAAGGTGAAAATTGGTTTCGTGCTCGATGTGAAAGCAACATTCGGGGGCCATTCGCCTTGTTGTTTCGCATAATGCTCAGTGTGGAAAGGCCTTTAGTGTGTTTTATATTGTTCTTATTAGTAGAATTCATACTATTATTATTATCTTGTCAGTATTATTGTTGTTTCCCCCCCCCCATTTTTTTACAGAAACACTGAATGACCAAAAAGCACCACCACTAGTCTTAAGTTCTGTTAAAATGACTAATATATGTTCATACATGGTTAGCAAGTTTTAATTCTAATTACTAAAGTTCTAAAGAACCAAAGAACCAACCCAAAAGAGAGACTAATTTGCAAAAAGGGCATTGATCATGCTCCAGTAAAAAAGGTTGAATAACACCCTTGGAATATTTTAATTTAGAATTAATTTATTACATTAATTATATTAAAAAAGTCCCAATAATTAAACCCACTCTAAAAAACTTGTTTTCTTTAATTACTTGAGTAGATATAATGAAGTGAACAATGCATGTTTCTGTCCTGCTCTGTTTGTTTACTAGCCACTCTGACTCTCAGCACTGGAACTCCACAAGGCTGCGTGCTGAGTCCTCTATTGTACTCACTATACACACACGACTGCTCACCAGCCCATAGCACAAATACAATTATTACATTTGCAGATGACACCCTGTGTCCACTGTGGTGGGGTTAATGTTCAGTACTGTCATACCTTTCCTTCCAGTACACTGTAGGTAATTCTGTATACAAATAGGGCTCAAGTACTGTTTATATGCATTTTCCAGATACATTTATTTATATTATACATTTTCTTTACGTGTATACACATATTTTGAATTAGGCATTTCATTGCGAATTTGTTGTGTTTTAGGAGTGAAATATCCATAAAATGAGCAGATGTCCTGGCAGATAATTACAAGTATACCTTTTGTCATTTTCTATGGATTTTTTGGTAACACTTTACAATACGGTTACACAAATATGCATTAAATAATTCTTAACTAATGCACAGATAATCATGAGGTAATGTATAACTCACGATGACCTAAACCATTTATTAATGATTACTGCATCAGCAACTAATGAACATTCAATATTATTCGAAAATTAAGTAATCAAGAAATTGTTATCAGTTGAACGTGTCATAATGTATTAATTACCTAATAACTTATTTTATTAACTAATGAAGTAAATTCATATGTTAATTACCACATTGGGCTGAAGCCATGCCTTTAAACTTCCAGTTGTCTGCTTTAATTAATCATTAGCTAATGAATTGCAAAGGTATCATTATGTTATGACTTTACTTGTTGAGGCACAGAACTATTAAATTGCGGCGGGAGCTTAATATGGATTGCAAATAGACAAAACTTGCACTTTGTTCACATATCTCTGTTTTATTATTTTGAGAGGTGATCTAAATATTTGCAACTTTGGAAACAGATGGAAAATTGACAGGTTTGTGCTGCAGTTCTATGGATGCTCTGTCTGCCAGGTCTCTTTACATTTACATTTATGCATTTAACAGACGCTTTTATCCAAAGCGACTTACAGTGCATTCAGGCTATACATTTTTTTGTCAGCATGTGTGTTCCCTGGGATTCGAACTCACAACCTTTGCGCTGCTAACGCAATGCTCTAACCCCTGAGCATCAGGAACACTAGGAACACACAGGAACGTCTCTTGAGCTGGTTACATTACTGGAGGCTATGAATTGTCTTACTTGCCTGTTACAAATAGTCGTGGTCAGTGGGTCTGAAGGATTAATCCTCCTTTTGTGCTTAAGTAATCAATATAATGAATCATTGTATTGGTGGGATTTATAAATTTAGAATGTCTTCTGAGTATGCAGAGCTTCAGAACCAATACTGGAGTGATTTCTGTTAGATTGTGGATGTGAGTACAAGGGTGTGGCAGCTATGAGTCCATTAAGAGAAGACTTGAATTGTGTGAACACACACCATAACAGTCCATCAATTTACTTGGAGAAACTGGTGCTTGCACAACGTATGGTGTTAAGTGTGTTTTGCAGGACCTGGAGAAACAAGAGAATGCTGGTTGAGAGCGTTGGACGGTTCTGGCGCAATGAGAAGCAACACACGTCGACAGGATTAAATGTTCTGCGAAAATGTTCTCCAGTGGTCCTTTTAAGTGACTGCTGAGGCCAACTCATACTTGGAGATTTCTGATTAATACTTCAACACTTTGATATTTGAAGCCTTCCTTCGATTTTGATCACAGGACGATTTGAAGTCCAAGGTACCTCCTCCAGGGCAGACATTTCTGCAGACAGCTGGTCACGCCAGGGAGCACCACTGACTGCCTCCAAAGCATGCTCCCCCTTATCCTCCTCCTCTGCCACACCCTCCTCGCGCTCATTCTCCGGGGCCATGATATTCCCAACCCCAAGGCAGATGTTATGGAGGATGGCACAGGCTGTTGACCTGAAATGGTAAAAAGGGGAACGAAATCAATATATTCTTTTACAGTATTTTGAAAATGTCTTTGTAATTCACTTACGTGAGGTACAACGATGTGGTGCACCTCCAGCACTTGCAGGAAGATTGCCCTGAACCTGGTCTTCATATATAATGGAGCGTGCTCTGGATTGATGGACATTAAAGCGCTGGGCTCCCACACCTTGTACTGGCCTCTTGTAGGGAGTGATGAGGGGGAGGGCGGGGGGTTGTGGGAGGCATGGGTAACCTCTGTCTGCCAGGATAAAGTACCCTGGAGGAGGGTACACTAACCTCCTGTACAGTGGGCTGTGGCAGAGCACTGGTGCGTACGGAGCCCACAGAGGTGTCGATGAAGCAGCCCTGATGGTCACAAACAGCCTACAGGATAATAGATGGAAACAGTCTATGTTCCTGTGGCAGTTAACATGTGTCTTTTCTTCTTGACCTGTATTTTTGACCCTGCTGACTCAATGAGCATTTCACTGTCAAATGGTCATGCCTTAACTTAATGAGTTGAGTTGAGTTTATTTGACACAAAAAAAGTAGTAATTCACTGTTACAACCTACATTGTCAAGGATAACAGAATAAAGTTACAGTAACTTATTTCCATTGTGGTCCTTGCTTTAAAAAGAGAGAAGAAAATCCTATTAAAAAAATTGTGCTCACTCCCATAAAATAACATACAGATCAACAATTCCTCGAAATACATTTTGAGACATCCTATTTAAAAACAGCCTCTTCACCTTTATTCTGAAACCCTAACAATTTGTTAATACCTTAATAATTAATTATATTATTGCATTAGTATTGCATCATTCTCATGGCCATTCAGTAATTTTTCGCTTTTCAGTCTGAGTTAAATCTCTTTTTTGGCTAATTTTATCTGTAAAAGAAAACATGCTTAATAATTATGCTCTCTTGAATATCAGGTGTTTTTCTCTTCCATCCTTCATGGAAAATTATTTACAATTTATAAATGATTAAAGATCAAATTAAAGGGATAGTTCGGCCAAAAATTTAAATTATGTCATTAATTACTCACCCTCATGCTGTTCCAAACCTTTAAGACCTTCACTCATCTTCTGAACAAAAATTCCAATATTTTTGATGAAATCTGAGAGTAACCATCTACTGCCCGCGCAACCATCTACCACCATTGTGGAGAGCACCACAACATATGCGTGTTGTGCTGCTGACATAGAACACACATGAGTAATGGCAGTCAATGTTGCCAACTATTTTCAATGGAAAGTAGCTAAAGTCTGCTCGAAAAGTCGCTAAATGTCGCTAGATGACGTCACGCGTAAATTTGCATATTAATGGCGTAATCACGTCCTATTATATATTTTAGAGTGTGACATTTTAGCTATTTTAAACGTGTGTAATATTCTAGCTTTGTTTATTTGTATATATATTTGTATTATGTATAGTTTTTTTTATATTTGTATTATGTATTTATATTTTATATTTGTGTATATCTTTAATAAAGTGGTATTTAAAGTTATATGTATATATGCTTTTTATATGTGTATATGAGTTTAATAAGTTTAATTAAGTTTATTGTTGTGTATGAGTAAGTACAATCACGTACAGTCTCTCAGACGTAGCCCAGTAAACGATCTCAGAGGAGTTCAGAAACTGTAATGAACTAAAGCTCTGTGAGAGACAGTGAGTAATATAAGTGCATGAGAAGAATTAACATAAAAAAGAAAGAAGAAAAAACGGTCAAATTAAATAGTTTTATTTCAAAAAAAGGAGAAGCAGGCAAGTGATTGGTCCGTGGAAACACCGTGTGCACATGCGCAGCTCATTGACATCTATGTCAGCTGCCGTGCGGTCACTGGAATGTGCTGATCCTCTCAGCCGGAGCCAGCGCTCACTGATCAGAGCAGACACAGGGTGAGGTGTAACTCAAGATCTCGCGCTCACAGGACAGTACTGGCGACATTTGGAAAGTTGCTAAGGGTTTTCCAAAAGTCGCTAGATTTGTCGCTAGGCGCTTTAAAAAAAAAAAGTCGCTAAAGGGATCTGAAAAGTCGCTAAATCTAGCGACAAAGTCGCTAAGTTGGCAACACTGATGGCAGTAGATGGTTACTTGTCAAAATATTACACACATCCTCACATGTTGTGGTTGAAGTCTTTGGATGAAGATAGTCGAGACGAAGGATGTTTTGTTAAGAATAAAAAGGTTTTTATTGAAGAATCGTCTTCAGCCAAACGATACTGAATGTCTCACACACCGGAAGTGTTCTGCTAGCAGATCATGTGAAAGACAATGCCCTCGCTCTTGCAGCTCTCTGCTTAGATAGCCCACTAGCTCCCCCCTGCTGGTGTCATCTCGTACCATCCTCAATACCAATCAGATAATTTGATAAACATGTTTTTATCTAGACTTGAGTTAGGAGTTCTGGAAATGTTCCACCGCTGACTCATAGGGCTGTTACAGCCTGGTACATCCTAACATTTTGTTTCTTTTTAGCAGAGCACTTTTTAATGTGAAACATCCACTGAGACATTTGTAAGAACAGACAATAATTAATTTTAATATATTCAACATAAACATGAGTATTAAATTATTAACAAGTATTAGATGATTAACAAAATCATACTGTTTTCTTCCATATTTCCCCCTTTTGAGGATTTTCAATCCTCATTACCGTTTAAACAATACAGTTAGTACAAAACACAGTTAGTAATTGTGATTGTTGTCCTTTATTATAGACGGACATAACATTATATTTCCTATATGTATATGTTTAAAAAATGCATCTTCGTTGTCTTCAGCTCACTAGCTTTGCGCTAGGTAGAGAGCCTGGCCGTAGGCTGGGTTACTAGCACACAGTGGTTGTTGCCTGGCCGTCTTATTCCTCCTCGCAGTCTTTTTTTAAACTGCACAGCTCTCCTCTTCCAACGCTACTGGTTTTATCAATGGGGTTGTCGCGGTGATTCCTGTCTGGCTGACTATTATCCGTATTAGTCCCATTGGGTCTGTCCCAGTCACATCTACTCCTATCGTTACCCATATATCCATATTTTTTAGAGGACTTATTGTTATTATCAGGGGATTCATATTTTATTTTGTTCCCCCATGACCCCTGACTATTTTAATTCTATTGGTTAAGATATTTCTATTGGTTATCTTGTAATTTGGTTTGGTGCTCCAATTCACATCATGCCATGTGTGACACCAGGGTCCGGTAGGAGTGTGAGCAGCCGAGGGCCATACACACCCATACACGTCATACCCCCTCCATGCTATCTTATTTCCTCCACAGTTAACTATGTCACATAGGTCAATTTGTACTGTCTTTTCTTTGTTTTCTGGAGCCGTTATTGTCACACTATCCCCTTAAGTTCCATCAGTCCTATCACTATCAACCGCCACATCCTTATCTGGACGAGTATAAACCTTTACGCGTATGGTTGATTCTCCAAATATTTTGTTAACTAATGTCTCTACTTTGGACCACTCTAATCTGTCCAATCCACACCCTATCTTTGGGATAGCTAAAGTGGTTATGTTTTGCTCTAGACAGATCCTTCTGGCGTTTCTTAAGCTCAGTTCCAAGTTGTCGTAAGTGGGTCTGTCACTCGCTTTTTCTTTGGTAATTAAGTGTCGTATCCTTCTTCCTTCCTTTTCTACATATGCACACTCTCCCACCCCCTTTTGTTGTTCCACTAATTCTCCTACCCCGTATCTGTTTCTAAATTCTAAGGCTATTCCTGCCCCTAGGGCACAGTCTTTACATATGCAGTGATCCAATGCTTCTTCCTCAGGGCTTTTGAACAGGTTTTTAGCTACGTGTGTTATTAACTCGCTTTTGTTCGCGTTTTACCTTAAGGCAGTGCGAAATGTGGTACCAGAAGTTTGATTCCTGCACTTTGATTGATGTGGGAGTGGCAGATGTCACCTCATACGGCCCTTCGCGTCTGGGTTCGAACCACTTCCTTCGATACACTTTTATGTAGACCAGATCCCCCACTACTATCGGTTACTTCTGTTTGATTCGTCTGGAGGTTCTCTTGGTCGGGATTCAGTCTGAAAAATAATTGCATGAATTTTCGTTAGAGTTGTCACATTTTTATCTAATTCACTTTTCAATTTGCCTACGTCTTCTATTTCTATTGTTTCTCTGTCTCCTCTTGGCATTCTCCTCCCCATAACCATTTCGTGAGGTGTCAATTTAGTTCCACGGTTTGTACTTCCCCTTATTGCCATTAGGGCTATTGGTAGCACTGTTACCCAATTCAGGCCTGTTTGTGCACAGATTTAAAAAAGGAAAGCTTTCTTTTTAGTGTTTGATTCAGTTGTTCGACTCTGCCTTGAGACTGAGGATGATAGACTGACCCATACTTAAGTGTTATGTGTAGTTTCTCACATATTTTCTTAACTACGTTTGCCACAAATCCTGGTCTATTATCGCACTGTAATATACTTGGCACCCCAAACCGTGGTATTATTTCTTTGGAAAGTGCCTGTGCCACCGCTTCTCCACTTTGCTTGCCAACTGGGAATGCTTCTACCCATCTGGAAAATCTATCCACTACCACTAACATGTATCTCTTACCTTTTATTGGTGTTATCATGTCCACGGAATGCATTACCAAGTGTGTGAAGGGTCCCTTAGGGCTGGGGAAGTGTCTAATTGGGTGTGGTGCGCTTTGATGTTTTGTGTCACGCATTTGCTACATCGTGTTAAAAACTCATTAACTTTCTCTTGCATTCTAGGAAACCACATGTTGTTTTGTTTGATTATTGTGTCTATAATTTCCATCCTATTGTTGTGCCCTACTCCATGTGCTTGTGACAGGACCATCTGTTCCAATTGTTCAGTCACCACTACCTGCCCTTGTGGCGTTCTCCATATTTCCCCTACTTCGTTTGCTCCTCTAAGTTTCCATTCTAGTTTCTCCTGCTCTACAGCCTGTTTCTGTTGTTCTTTGATTATCTCTTCTGGTCCTTTTTTTTGGTTTGGAGCCCAGACCCAGAGCCTGCTCCTCGCCTGCACCCTCCGGTACCTGCTCCGCGCCAGCGCCCTCCGGTGCCTGTTCCTCGCAAGTGCTTTCCACAGCAACCACGAGAGTCAGCGCCACCCGAGCGCCCACGAGAGTCAGCGCTTCCAGAGCGCCCCCAAGAGTTGGTCCCGTCCAGCTCACCTTGGCCCACGCTGGTCCCGTCCAGCTCACCTGGGCCTCCGCTGGTCCCGTCCAGCTCACCTTTGCCTCCGCTGGTCCCGTCCAGCTCACCTTTGCCTCCGCTGGTCCTGTCCAGCTCACCTGTGCCTCCGCTGGTCCTGTTCAGGCCCCCTTGGCCTCCGCTGGTCCTGTCCAGCTCACCTTGGCCTCCGCTGGTCCCGTCCAGCGCCCCTTCTGTGCTTCCCGAGTTCCCCCGAGACTCCGCGCGACCCGAGTGCCCGCGAGAGTCAGCGCTACCTGTAATGCCCACGCATTCCGCTCCGTTCCGGGAGCCCACGCAGTCCGCTCCGTTCCGGGAGCCCACGCATTCCGCTCCGTTCCGGGAGCCCACGCATTCCGCTACGGTTCGGGAGCCCACGCATTCCGCTCCGGTCCGGGAGCCCACGCATTCCGCTCCGATCCGGGAGCCCCTGCTGGCTCCGTCCAGCTCTCCAGAGCCCCTGCTGGCTCCGTCCAGCTCTCCAGTGCCTCTGCCGGTTCCGTCCGGCTCCCCAGAGCCCCGTGCGTCCACGCCTCCTGAGCGCCCCCCTGAGATGAGTTACCCCAAGAAAATTTTTGGGGGGGGGGCTACCCTCCATAGCCATGTCCCCGGATGGCTGCCCGAGCTCCCTGATTCGCCATGGCCGCCGGAGTCCCCGGATCCGCCATGGACGACTGATCCGCCATGGACGCCGGAGTCCCCGGATCCGCCATGGGTCCCGGAACGGGCACCGCCCTGGAGGCCACCTGTCCGGTCTCCAAGTCCCTTGAGGCCTCCAGAGCGCCCACCCCCCCTCCCCTTTCGATGTTATATGGCGCGGGACGCGCCTATTGGAAGGGGGGGGGTAATGTCAGACTTTGTCTTCCTCTGCCTTTGTTTCCTCACCCTTATATGGTCCTTCCTGTTCCCCATCATTAGTTGATTTGTCTCTGTCTGTGTCCTGATTACGTCCCAGGTGTTTCCAGTTATGTCTCCCTATGTATAGTCTGTTCTGCCTCATGTTTCCTGTCGGTTATTGTTAATGTCAACTGTGTTTATGTATATGCTGTTTGGATGTCCTTCCCCGTGTTCCTGTATCTCCTCCGTTCGTCATCCATTAAATACCCTGTTTGTTACATCCTCGTCTCCTCGTTCCTGGCTCCCCCGTGCACCGTGACCGTAGTTCCTAAGAACCCATCATTTCTTTCACTATTCTTGTTTTTTTGTATAGTTTAATTGTTTCTGTATTTTTGTCAGCCAAACCTTTTTTCCTTTGCTGATCTTCCTTCCTAGGTATACAACGTTCCTTTCTGCCACTACCAATTTGTCTTTTGATACCTTCATGCCTATTTTGTGTAACTCTTTTAACACTTCTTCTGTTTTTCTTAAGCATCCTTTAAAAGTTTCATGTCCCACTAAAATGTAATCCACGTATTGTATACTTATTGCTCTAGGGTCTGCCTGTAAATGTATCTTATTTTTTAATATCTGATTAAAAATGTGTGGCTTTAATTATTTCCCCGTTAATTTTACACTATAATAGGTTCCTCCTCTTCGCTTTTTGATAACACCATGTGCTGGCCTACAGTAGGGTTCTCCGAAAATTCCTATTGTTTATCTGACCATGGGTTTATCTGACACTCGGCTCTTGTGTGTCCTAGTTGATGACACCCGTAGCATTCCACTGACTGCCGGTTTTTATTTATTCTCTCACTTCCTACATCACCTCTTCCCCTTGTCATTGGCCTGCCACGCCCTGATCCTCTCCTATAGCTTCCCTGAGCCTGAGAATGGTACCCCTGTGGTAGCTGCACATTTACGACTATAGGTTGGGGGTTTTGCTGACTTTGGCCTTCCCCTGGCTTTGATGTCAGTTCTACTTTCTGACCCAGCTCTTTTCCCCCTGTGGACTCCTCAGACCCTCCAGCCTCACCCCTCACTACGTAAGTACTTTTCGGTTTCTTGTCCTTTTTCAACTGTTCCAAGTTAGCTTGTGCTAGCTTTCGAGTGACCTCTCTGCTCTGCTTTTCCAGAGCTTGTTCTGCTTCCTGGTGAGTTTTAACGAAATGTCTCAGTCTCAGACATTGATCGTGGTCCATCTCATCCAGTCCTGGTATGTCTCTCAGTTTACTCTGTTCTGAGATAGGTAACACCTCCTTTACGGCACTTCTAAACAGCTGTGCACACAGGGAAGATTTAGTCACATTTTCATTAATCATATTTCGCCAATGTTGCACCTGCTCAGTTATCTATTGATCGTAATTATCCCCAGTTGTCAGTGGTTTCGTCAGCTGCCAGTTTTTGGACATTTTTGTGGGGAACTTGTCTCTCAATGTCCCCCATAATTCAGCACGGTACGTGTTTAGGGATTGACCATTGTAATCCTCGCAGCCCATAGCATCCTTCATGCCAGCGTCCTCCAGTATATCCTCCATCTCTTGCCCAGTTAGTACCTTAGTCATCAAAACCTTAATATCCCCTACCGCGATCATATCTCCCACTGTCTCATCCTCAAAAGTGGCTATCCACCTATTGGCCCCATCCCTCAGGCTGGGTAGCTTTGATTTCAATGTTTCTACGTCCCTTCCTCCCCATGGCACGTATTTCAGCTGTGTTCCTTCCACTAATAGTGGCATAATTTTTGCTCCCTTGTATGTCTCTTTATATTTCATACCTGACCTGGTACCCATTGTCTCTGCTGCCTCTCTTTCTCTATATTTTTTAAATGCATCTTTCTTTGTGTATTTTTCCATATTAAACCTTAATTTAGGCTGGTTCCACCCATCTGGGTAAGTTTGCTCATCCCAGTTTCCCTTTTGTCTTTCTTTCATAGTTTGGAGTTCCATCTTTCTTAATTCGTTTGGCTGTTATTTCGTCTACCAGTTCAGTTGCTTGTTCGCTTATTTCTAATAACCCTGTTCCTAATTCCCTTGTTCCAGTTTTTTCAAAGGGGGTGCTTTCTGCATTTGGTTCAAAGTTACTCATTTGTCTTCCCCTCTCTCTACTCTCTTTTTGCTCTCCCCTCATTTGGGCCTGTTCTGACTCCCTCTGGCCAGTCATACTATCATTATCTTCCGCCTGATTTATGCTTTTTAATCTAAGCGTTCCTGCCACTATTTCCACCGTGGCTTCTTCTCCCTCTGAAACCACCGGATATATCCCTACATGCCTTTCTACTCCTATTTTTTTGCAATATGTTGGGAGCCCAGCCATGGCCAGCTTTTCATTGTATGGCGGCGGGGCCCTAGGTATCTTTCGTCCCATGCTAGGCGGGGGGGGGGGGGGGGGGGGGGGGTCCAGGCTAGCCTTTTTTTCAGCTAACCTTTCTGCACCCGTTGCCTCTGCTTCCCTCATTAGTCAACCTACCTCAATTCCCTACATGTCTCTATACTTTCTCAATTTACCCATCATGCTAGCCCTCAGTTGCCTTTTTAGTTTAATCTTTCCTGTCCCCTCCTCTTTTTTCATATTTAACAATTTTTCTGTTTCTTCTATATTTTGACTATCCCAGGTTCCTCCATCCGGCCACGTAGTCTCAGCTTTTCCTTTTTTTAGTTTATTTGCCACTGACTTGCTCCATTCTCTTAGCTCGTCCCCCTCTTTTTGATTTTTTCCCGTTATATAATCCAAAGGCGATTTAGCTATAGTTATTTCTAATAGCCTTTTCAATAGCCTTTTCATTGCTCTAACCTCATCCATTTCTGTCTGGGGTGTGTGGTAAACAGCTCATACCCTTGGAAACAGATGGTTACTGTTGTGGACTTTTGATTTTCTTTAATCTCTGATCTTGTTCTTTTATGATGCCTCGGGCCTAAATGAAAGTCAATATCCGCCCACAGGAGCGGAGTTTCGGCTTCTACAATACACGGGCCTAATTCAATTATTTGGATTTTGTGATGTGCGTCTATGCGGTTAATCTATATATCCTCGTTAGTGTTAATAGCGGCCAATATGAAATTTTTAGCAGTTCCCCAGCTCTTAATTTGTTGACTGTTCGTCCACAGATGTTAACCGGTCCCAAATCTAGTCTGTTTATGATCTCTTCATCGATAAGTTCACCTATATTAAATTCTCGTTCAATTAATTCTTCCACACTACATACTTCCCAGTTTAACCAGCAATTTTCTTCTTCTATTTTATTAAAACAACTCTTATCTTAGTGTCATTTATTCTAGAACTCGTAACTGAGTTCTAATTCATTAAAACAACTCGTATCTCAGTTGCATTTATTCTAGAACTCATAACTCAGTTCTAATTCATTATTAGGGTCATCAATCGCCTCGCGCCTCGGTGGATTTCACTAAATACAACTTGCGCCTCGGTTGTATTTTTAGAACACGCACCTCAGTTGTATTTTTAAAATAACACGCACCTCGGTTCTTTTTTATTATTATTTAAGGACACGTGCCTCGGTCCTTATTATTATTATTTCATATTACAACTCGCACCTCGGTTGTATTTATTAGAACTCACAACTCAGTTCTATTTTATTATTTCATCATCCTCAGTTCTCTTAGCATTTTAATCTTTCATCCACCTTCAATTCGTGTTTTTTTCTATGATTCTGGGGATTTCTAACAATTTTTTGGCTGAATAATTTTAACGTTTTCCGTTCTCACCAGAGAATAATAACTCTCACCTACCCGAAAAACCCATGATCTTCCCTAACTAGACAAAGTAATTGTATCTCTGCCGGCTGGATCGTAAGCTTTCTCGGGCAAGAAAGTGTCCGCCCCTCCGGCTGAACTCGCTCCGGTTTCGCCAATTGTCAATCGATGTTATCCCTCAGAATCCTGTTTGTGATGCCATTAAATGTGGTTGAAGTCTTTGGATGAAGATATTCGAGACAAAGGATGTTTTGTCATGAATAAAAAGGTTTTTATTGGAGAATCGTCTTCCAAAACCCAATTTTGACCATATGGCTCACACATCGTTCATTCAATCAGATTTAGTTTGAACCACTTACACACTGCTGTGCTTAATCTTAAACACTTTCTAACATTTGTACTTTCCTAATGATATAGTCTTTCTCAGAGATATTGTTAAAGTACAAGTATATACTGACCAAACAAAACACAGAAGACCAGTACTACACTGATGAAAACATTTCTCTCCACACTGTAAAATAATTTCCAAAGGTTGCATTTTGCACGGAAAATCATGACATTCTAAATAGAATTGTCACAATACGGTGTAGATGAACACTCACAAAGATGAAGGTTAACTATCTTTAATAGATCCACACAAGGATAATTTCCACATAAAAGAAGGCTGGAGACACACGTAATATTGACGAGATAAGTCAAAGAGACAAGGAAGTACAGGAGGATGGACAACCGGGAGGAGGACGACTAACAGAGTCCAGGCTGGAAATGACAGAGGGAGGAACCACCGGTGGAATCAGGAGGAACCACAGCGGATCAGACAGAGTGAAGAGCCAAGACGGAGCCAGGAGAGAGCAGGACGAGCCAGGCAGAACCCAGACCCCAGCCAGGATGGCGGCCCATGGTGGAGCCGACGGAGGGAGGAGCCATGGTGGAGGAAAGGCTGACGACTCCAGGGGGATGATTGACGGTGGTTGAGCAGGTGGGAGAGGAGCCTAGGGCAAAGAAGGGGAGCCGGGAAGCCAGGGCGACAGAGAGGATCCGGATGGCCAAGGTGGAGCAGTTGGCTCAGGTGACCAAGGCATAGATGAGGATCCGGATGGCCGAGGTGGAGCCAAGGGACAAGGCAAAGCCAAAGGAGTGTAGTCCTGAGGCGATGGCCAGGCTATGACAAAACAAGGCGAAGCTGGAGAAACAATGGAGCCTGGAGGAGCTGGTGGACTGAGGCCATGGCAGAGAGGAGGGAGCCATGGTGGGTCAACAGGCCGAGGCGGAGTCCGGGACTCAGAGGCTGGAGAGGGAGAAGCACCTGGTTGGATGAGGTTCTGGCTCTTGGGCGATCCACAGCTCTGTTGCTTCTCTTGGCGATGGCTCGTCAATTTGCTCTCCATCTGCGGTGGGCTCTGTCTGTTGCTCCAAGCAGCGGGTTGATGGTTGGCTGGGCTCTGGGTGTGGAGTGGGACTGGCAGGACCTTCTTCCATTTCTCACAAGTACCCACTCCTCAAAGGTGGCGAAACTCTCCTGAGGACCATCTTCAGACAACGGTGCTCTGCAAGCGGTGTTGAGGCTTGCATTGTAGAATGAGCAGATTGCGTTGTCCAGGTAGCTGGTGTGATGAGCCACTTCCTGAAACTGTCTGGTATGGTCATCAAGAGATCACTTCCCCTGCTCCAGTAGGAGGAAGGCTGGGTTGTCCATAAAAAAGAGAAAAACTTAAAAACTAAAAGATTCTGGAAAAATAAACGCAGGGACACACCGCTTAACTTTTTATTTTGGTTGAATCATTTGTCACAATACGGTGTAGATGAACACTTACGAACATAAAGATGAATGTTAACAGTCTTTAATAGTAAAATTGTATTTAATAGTGAAATCTGCCTGTGGCATAAGAAAAATAATCCTGTTTTAAGAGTGTTTTACTTACTCCACTGGCAGATCATTTTACTCGTTAAAGCTAAATTCACATAATTATTTTTTTCCCCCAGAAAACAAGATTAAATATATTAGTAATTTTGCTTATCTAGTAAATGCATCTTAATTTAATAATTTATGGCTATTGTGACTAGAAACAATAAAAAAATTCTAAGTAAGAGAAGCCTTTTGTTTGCAGTGCATTAAAAATTCATTTTTGGTGCTCATAAACAATGCAATACATCATCAATTGTTTAGTTCACCCAAAAATGAAAAGTCTGTCATCATTTACATGACCTCATATTGTTCCAAACCTGTTTGAGTTTCTTTCTTCTGTTGAACACAAAATACGGTATTTTGAAGAATGTTGTAGCCATTGGCTTCCACAGCATGGAAAAAATACTACTGTCCAATTTTCAGAGCAAGACTTGGACTTTTGTGACTCAAATGTTTTGTACCTTGTCAAATCCGGTTGTCTTTTTTAATGCTTGATTGATAATGGATTTTTTGGCAGATATAGTCATGTTTTGAAAGGTCATGTCCATGTTTGTATAGAAGGGACTCAATGTAATATCAATTTGATGCATATAGCTTAACATGCTAGGCCAAGCAGCCAATCTTCAATAGTGCTTGAGCATGCTGACTTGACCACTGATGCTAGGCCAAGTACTGTTTTTCAGCCATGGTATTCATGTTTTTTAAGTCTGGCTTTTCTTATGTATCCATAGCTCTGATCGCAAAAAAACATCACCCTTAGGGCTTCGCTTCATTTTACTTTGAGTGAAACAGTTCCTTTTTCAAAACCTGATAGTTTCTTTATGAAGTTTCCTCTGTTCCTAAGTTCTTCCAGCAACTCCCTCCAACTTCTCTAGCCTGCACGGTGTCAGACTTTGTTTCTCTCTTCCTTATGTTTCCATGCCCATACATGGTCCTTCCTGTTTTCCTGTCCTAGTTTGTTAATTAGTTCATTAGTCCCCGTCTGTGTCTGATTACTCCTCACCTGTTTCAGTTTCCCTCATGTGATTCCTCTGTGTTCTTAAGCCTCAGTTTATCCCATGTCTGGTGTGCGATATTGTTTGTCTTCCATCCTGCTCCATGTTCCCCGAGTTAATCTGTAAATAAAGTTTATTTGATTGGACTCCTCGTCTCCCTGTTCCTCGGGAAGCCGTGACAGAATATCGGACCAAAACAAATCCTCCTCCGCGGCGATGGAGTTTGCCGCCGGCGTCCTCGCCCTGACTCTCGGAATTCCGAATTCCGAATCTCGGAATCCTCGAGATTCCGGCGGAATCTCTCCTTCGTGGAGTACGCAGGGGAATTCTGCGGGCTCGCCGCGTTGACGGAGCTGCACGACGCGGCCATCCTCAACCTGTTTCGGCTCGGGGCCTGTTACCATCACCCCATGGATCTCCCAGACACCACAGTATTGTGTTGGAGAGAAGGGATCTACCGGTGTCTGGGAAGTTTCCGGTCCCGAGTCGAAACCAACCCTCTGGTGTCTCCGCTGGTCCCGCCCAGCTCATCTTCGTCTCCGCTGGTCCCATCCATCTCATCTTCGTTTCCGCTGATCCCGCCCAGCTCATCTTCGTCTCCGCTGGTCCCATCCAGCTCATCTTCATCTCCGATGGTCCCGCACAGCTCACCCTCGTCACCGCTGGTACCGTCCAGTTCAGCACTTCCTCGCCAGCACCCTCCAGAGCCCGCTCCTCGCCAGCGCCCTCCAGTGCCTGCTCCTTGCCAGCGCCCTCCAGTGCCTGCTCCTCATCAGCGCCCTGCAGTGCCTGCTCCTTGCCAGTTCCCTCCAGTGCCAACTCCTCGCAAGTGCTCTCTTGTACCCCTACTTGTTCCGTCCAGCTCTCTTGTACCCCTGCTGGTTCTGTCCAGCTCTCCAGAGCACCCCCGAGAGTCAGTGCCACCAGAGCGCCCCCGAGAGTCAGCGCCACCAGAGCGCCACCGAGTGTCAGCGCCTCCTATCGTCCGTGCTTCCAGAGCGTCTCCTATCAGCGCCCCCTGCCGTCCGTGCTTCCAGAGCGCCCCCTGCAGTCCGCGCCTCCAGAACGCCCCCTGCAGTCCGCGCCTCCAGAGCGCCCCCTAGCGTCCGTGCCTCCAGAGCGCCCCCTAGCGTCCGCGCCTCCAGAGCGCCCTCCTGAGGTTGGGGACTTCCCCAAGAACATTTTGGGAGGGGCTACCCGCCATGGCCCACGGAGTCCCCGGACCCGCCATGGCCGCCCGAGTCCCCTGATCCGCCATGGGCGCCCGAGTCCCCTGATCCGCCATGGCCGCCCGAGTCCCCTGATCCGCCATGGCCGCCCATGTCCCCAGATCCACCATGGCGGCCCGAACTCCCTGCTCCGCCATTGGTCCCGGAACGGGCACCACCCTGGAGGCCACCTGTCCGGGCTCCAGGTAACTTGAGGCCTCCAGAGCGCCCACCACCCCTCCCCATTGGATGTTATACGGCGCGGGACGCGCCTGTTGGGGGGGGGGGAATGTCAGACTTTGTTTCCCTCTTCCTTATGTTTCCATGCCCATACATGGTCCTTCCTGTTTTCCTGTCCTAGTTTGTTAATTAGTTCATTAGTCCCCGTCTGTGTCTGATTACTCGTCACCTGTTTCAGTTTCCCTCATGTGATTCCTCTGTGTTCTTAAGCCTCAGTTTTTCCCGTGTCAGGTGTCCGATATTGTTTGTCTTCCGTCCTGCTCCATGTTCCCCGAGTTAATCCGTAAATAAAGTTTATTTGATTGGACTCCTCGTCTCCTCATTCCTTGTTCCCCGGAAAGCTGTGACACACGGAGACTAAGAGCCTTTGATTCAAAGTCACATTTATGTGACCAAGTGTAAATGGAAACATTTTAACAAATTAGATGGATATCCGATCAGAGAAAACGCATGAAGTGACCAGGTGTAAACAGGCCCTATCACTTTCTGAGGCGGGAGCATATTCTGGATCACATTCATCATCTGATTATTCCTCTTCACATGTTTCAGGTTCTTGATGATTAAAGTACAATGAAAAGAGAACAAAACAAGGTGTACACACTGTTACAGACTACATGACAACCTACATGAACTTGTGATTTGTGGATTATGTAAAAAATGTAATATTATACTATGTTTAATCTATGTTAATACACCTTAATCCTTAATACCTTTAATTACCGTTTTGCTTATTTTCTGTACAGGCCCTGTTATGGATGAGGTGACCATTTTAGGTGGCTATATATGTAAACTTGACTAGCAATTTGCTATTTTAGCTAACAGCTTTAAACTTCTTTTCCATTTTATTATAAATCTATTTTAATTTCTGACTAACAGAAAAGTGCCTTGTGTAATGTATTATTCTTATATACTAGTCCAGGATTCGGCTTTTGCTTTCTTTAGTCACCATTCATTGTGTAATTTTTGTATTAAAGCCCTGTTCTGGACTGTTTTCTAAGTCCCGCTCCCGCTAAATTTCTGACCATTACCGCCTGCAGTTTATCATTAAGCGTCAACAACCGGTGACCAACAGTCAGTTGGCCTTTTTTTTAAATGTGCTGCGTCATGGTACAACAGTTATACCCATTTTTCCTCCAGAAAGAAACTCGTAGTCTTGGAAATGGAAAAGAACTAACTTGGAAGTCTTTAGAATTGCGTGGAAAAACAGTATGTCCAGCTATAGACAAGCTCTAAAAGTTGCCAGGACCGAGCATATCCGCAAACTCATAGATAATAACCAAAACAATCCAAGGTTTTTATTACAGTGGCTAGATTAACAAATAAACAGGTGTCACCCGATCTAAATATTCCCTCACAATTTAACAGTAATGACTTTATGAATTTCTTTACTGAAAAACAAGATAACATCAGAAATACAATATAAAATGTAGAAACAACATGTTTATTAGATCCTGTACCCACTAAATTATTGAAAGAGTTGTTACCTGTAGCAGAAGAACCGCTTCTCAATATTATTAACTCCTCGTTATCTTTAGGTCACATCCCAAAACCATTCAAGCTTGCGGTTATTAAGCCTCTTATTAAGAAACCAAAACTAGATCCTTGTGAACTGGCAAATTACAAGCCAATTTGAAATCTTCCGTTTATGTCAAAAATGTTACAAAAAGTTGTGTCTGCTCAATTGTGCTCCTTCTTGCAAAAAAATTATATCTATGAAGAATTTCAGTCAGGTTTTAGGCCCCGCCATAGCACAGAAACGTCTCAGGTTACGTATGTAACCATGGTTCCCCGAGTGGGGAACGAGACACTGCGTCCCCTAGGGGTCGCTACGGGGAACGCCTCAGCGTGACTCGTGTCTGAAGATACATATTTAAAAACACCACCTGTTGGCCGGCGACAGCCCATGACGTCACTACCGGCGTGCCACAATATAAGTGCCGCCGGGAGATTACATCATCAGCTTCTTCGTCTGAAGCTTGCGTCCGAAGCATGGCCCAAAGCCTAGGGGACGCAGTGTCTCGTTCCCCACTCGGGGAACCATGGTTACATACGTAACCTGAGACGTTCCCCTTCATGGGAACTCGAACTGCGTCCCCTAGGGGTCGCTACGGGGAACGCTATACCCACGCCGCCATGCTGAGGGGAGTGCAAGCCAATTTCGCAAAAAAGGCGAGCACTAAGCCAACTCTTCCGGGCTAAGGGAGTTGCCCCCGGGACGGTTGATGGCTGTCAGTGACATTATCCCCTACGGCCAGAAGCCTGAGCTACATACCCTAAAATCCTTACCTGCTGGGTGCCGGAACTACCGGACCCAGGGTAGAGCTCAAAGGTCTGGAATCAGAACGATTCCTTTAAGGGAATATGGCCAAGCACCTAGTGGTAATAACTAGGTCCTGGCCGGTCACTCAGAAGCTACCGCTTGCTCTGCACAAGCTTGCTGAGGGACTGTCTCAACAGACCCTTTGGTAGCAACACCCTTTTTGGAACCCAACCCATATGGGACAAAAGGAGCGGGGCCCAAGGCACAAGCCGGGGCTTTAACCAGCTCAGAAGAGGGCACGAAGCTGTGCGCGTAACCCTACCCTTACGGGATTTTTAGAAAGAACGCAGAATCTTTGACGTGCGAACTTACCACTTGAGTGGATTTTAAAAAGTGCCCAAAGCCTAGCGTGCGCACTTACCATAACATGGATTTTTTGAAAGAACGCAAAAACACTTGATGTGCGATCTTACCACTGAGTGGATTTTTCAGAAGTGCCCAAAGATCTTAGCGTGTGCACTTATCTAGATGGGTAACGTTCTATGGCTCCGGGGCGGAGAACTATTCACCCTTCAGAGCAAGGGGGAACTCAGACGCTCAGAAGGGAGCGGCATGCTCATAAACGACCCTCTATGGTGAGGGGAGAAATGCTAGCTCTACCGACAGCGAGCTCTGGAGAGCGGAGAAAACACCCCTCGAAATGAGAGGGAACTCAGACGCTCAGACAGGAGCGGCACGCTCATAGGTGACCCTCGTTGGTGAGGGGAGCCGTGCTAGCTCTACCAATGAGGAGCTCTAAGAGCGGAGGACTCATCCCTTAACGTGAGGGGACTCAGACGCCCAGAAGGGAGCGGCATGCTCATAAGTGACCCTCTATGGTGAGGGGAGCCATGCTAGCTCGACCAACACGGAGAGCGACCTATCACAGAGCTCTGGAGAGCGGAGAACTCATTCGTCAGAATGAGAGGGGAACTCAGACGCTCAGAAGGGAGCGGCCTGCTCATAGATGACCCTCTAAATGAGGGGAGCAAAGCTAGCTCGACCAGCACGAGCCCTGGAGGGCGGAGAACTCATTCCTCAGAATGAGAGGAAACTCAGACGCTCAGACGGGAGCGGTATGCTCATAGGTGACCCTCTAGGTGAGGGGAGCAAAGTTAGCTCTACCGACAGCAAGCTCTGGAGGGCGGAACACTCATTCCCCAAAATGAGAGGGAACTCAGACGCCCATAAGGGAGCGGTATGCTCATAAGTGACCCTCTGTGTGAGGGGAGCAGTGCTGGCTCTACCCATAAGGAGCTTTGGAGAGCGGAGAAACCATTCCTCACGCCTAGAAGGGAGCGGCATGCTCTAAAAATGACCCTCAGTAGTGAGGGGAGCAATGCTAGCTCGACCAGCCAGGAGAGCGACCTATCACAGAGCTCTAGGGAGCGGAGAAACTCAAAATGAGAGGAAACTCAGACGCTCAGAAGGGAGCAGTATGCTCATAAATGACCCTCTAGGTGAGGGGAGCAATGCTAGCTCTTACCGACCGCGAGCTCTGGAGAGCGGAGGACTCCTTCCTCAGATGAGAGGAAACTTAGACGCTCAGAAAGGAGCGGCATGCTCCTAGTTAACCCTCCATAGTGAGGGGAGCAAGGCTAGCTCGATCAATCAGGGAGAGCAATCTATCACAGAGCTCTGAGGAGCGGATAACTCATTCCTCAGAAATGAGAAGGAACTCAGACGCTCCGAAGGGAGCGGCATGCTCATAAATGACCATCTAGGTGAAAGGAGCAACGCTAGCTCTACCAACAGCGAGCTCTGGAGAGCGGAGAACTCATTCCTCAGATGAGAGGAAACTTAGACGCTCAGAAGGGAGCGGCATGCTCATAGGTGACCCTCTAAGGTGAGGGGAGCAAGGCTAGCTCGACCAACAGGAGAGCGACCAATCGCAGAGCTCTGGGGAGCGGAGAACACATTCTTCAGAATAAGAGGAGAACTCAAACGCTCAGAAGGGAGCGGCACGCTCATAGGTGACCCTCTAGTTGAGGGGAGCAATGCTAGCTCGACCAACAACGAGCTCTGGCGAGTGGAGATTTAGACGCTCAGAAGGGAGCGGCATGCTCATAGGTGACCCTCTATGGTGAGGGGAGCGATGCTAGCTCAACCCACAGGAAGCGCTACTAGCCTGGATCTAGTATCGACGAGTGATGTAATCACTGCGATAGCCAATAGCCTTTAGAAATGGATCGTACTCATCCATTGGTTGCAGGGGAATTAGAGAGGATCAAGAGGGCCGATGCCCCCCTAAGGGAAAGGAGTAGATGTCTTACTCTGGTCCGGACGAAAGTGTCATATAGGACGCTTCATCCGGAACACCTCCCTCAGGTTTTGCCTCTCTCTGACCCATGCCTCTCTTTAGCCCTACCCGCAGGCAGGGGAGGGGCATGAGTCGCGAGACTAGCCTTCTGAGCCCATCTCTGATCCCCAGACCGAGATGGGCTAGGACCCCTGGTTGTTCGGGCTCATACCTGGACTTTATAGAAAGCCTTATCCAGGTCTTTCAGCAGATCAGTCTGGTACGCCTGAAGCACCGCCATAGTGTGCAATGAAGCGACGATCTGACCTGCTGCTGCATATGCCCTGCCATTTAAGCAAGATTCAAGGGCTTAGATGGCAAGGAGGGAGCCTTGAGAGAGGATGTCTCGCCCACAGCGAGATAAGCTGGCTATCATCTCTTGCACAGGGGGCATCCCCTCATAGCCATTTTCACGCACCTCAATGTCAGCATAACTAGTATGCTGAAACCTAAGAATACGAGAAAATAGCTTTTCCACTCCTTCTCAACCTCCACATCGAGATTTATGAAGAAAGGAAGGCTCGCTCGAGCTGGGGATTTATGGCCAGAAAGATTTATTTTTATGATCCATAACCTCCAAAAACTCATTCATATGCAGTGCAGGAGGATTGAGAGGGTTCAGTCTCAACTTCCTCACCCTCAAACATCTCCTGCTCTTCCTGGGCATAACCCAGCAGAGCACTAACCGCTGAATCTGATGATGTCAGAAAGATCGCATCATCACAATCCAGCAGCTCACTCTCGTTCTCGGCCGACGCACGCGAAAAAGGGCGGTCCTTCTCTAACTCATCGGCCATATCCAACTGCGAACCCCGCGATTTCAATCGCCTCCGTGCCTCGGCAGCGGTGGGTATCGAATCGCGGGAAGCAGACGGCTGCCCCTCTTTCCTCGAAAAGAGGGACAGACGAGAACGGAGCTTTCTCACAGTGCACGCAGATTGCCCCCTCAAAGACATCGCGTGCGTGCTCTTCGCCCAAACAAAGGACGCAACGATCGTGTGTGTCATCGGGTGTCAAATAACGAGGACACGGATCCACACACAATCTCAAACGCCTTGCTAGTGCTCGCCATGATAAATAAAGGAAAACTGTATTCCTACCAGAATGCACGTTTCTTCAAACAGACCAGTCAGTGAAGACGAAAAAGCTGATGATGTAATCTCCCGGCGGCACTTATATTGTGGCACGCCGGTAGTGACGTCATGGGCTGTCGCCGGCCAACAGGTGGTGTTTTTAAATATGTATCTTCAGACACGAGTCACGCTGAGGCGTTCCCCGTAGCGACCCCTAGGGGACGCAGTTCGAGTTCCCATGAAGGGGAACTGCACTTGTTAAAATTAAATATGACTTGCTTCTTGCGTCAGACCAAGGCTGCATCTCATTGCTAGTTTTGCTTGATCTTAGTGCTGTGTTCGACACTATAGATCATGACATACTCATAGATCAATTACAAAACTATACAGGTATTCAAAAGCAGGCTTTAAGATGGTTTAGATCAGGGGTCTCAAACTCGCGGCCCGGGGGTCAATTGAGGCCCGCGGGATGATGTTTTGTGGCCCCCTACTTGACATCAAAGTTTAGTGTTAGTGCGGCCCGCACATTGTTCTCAAATGCACATTTTTGCTGAGTCTTGGCACACTTTTATTTATTTTTTTATCACTTATGGGCTTCCATAGAAAGTCTCGTGACAGCTTCCGGCGGTGTTCAGAGGAACCGTTCATGTTCAGAAGAAAAATTCATGTTGAAGAACTGTTAATAATAAAGATTGAGAAGATTGTGCTCCTTTTTTTGGAATACGTGAAACCCTTTTTTTCTGAAATACTTAATGCGGCCCAGCCTGACCCAGACTCTACCTCCAGTGGCCCCCAGGTAAGTTGAGTTTGAGACCCCTGGTTTAGATCCTACCTGTCCGATTGCTACCACTTTGTTTATTTGAACAGGGAGGCATCTCAATTATCAACAGTAAAGTATGGAGTACCATAAGGATCTGTCCTAGGTCCTCTGCTATTTTCATTATACATGTTGCCTCTTGGTAATATTGTTAGAAAATATGGGATAAGTTTCCATTGTTATGCTGATGACACTCAACTATATATCACAACAAGACCAGATGAAACTTCTAAACTATCTAAGCTAACCGAGTGTGTTAAAAATGTAAAAGATTGGATGACCAATAATTTTCTCCTATTAAATTCAGATAAGGCAGAGATATTACTTATTGGACCTAAAAACAGTACACAGAATCTCTTGGATCACAATTTGCAATTAGACGGATGTCCGGTTACTTCATCTACAGTCAAAAATCTGGGTGTTAAATTAGACAGCAACCTATCTTTTGAAAATCATATTTCCAAAATGTGATATGTTACAAAAACAGCATTCTTTCATCTTAGAAACATTGCCAAGCTACGGAACATGTTAAGTGTTTCTGATGCAGAAAAGTTAGTTCATGCATTCATGACCTCTAGACTAGACTACTGTAATGCACTGCTAGGTGGTTGTCCTGCATCTTCAATAAACAAGCTACAGATAGTACAAAATGCTGCAGCTAGAGTCCTTACCAGGTCAAGAAAATATGATCATATTACTCCAATTTTACAGTCTCTGCACTGGCTACCTATTAAGTTCCGTATCAATTAAAAAATATTATTACTTGCCTATAAGGCCCTAAATGGTTTAGCTCCTGCGTACCTAACTAATCTTCTATCACACTACAGTCCAACCCGCTCCCTAAGGTTGCAAAACTCTGGACTCTTGGTAGTACCTAGTATAGCAAAGTCCACTAAAGGAGGTAGAACTTTTTCATATTTGGCTCCCAAACTCTGGAATAGCCTTCCTGATAACGTTCGGGGTTCAGACACACTCTCTCTATTTAAATCTAGATTAAAGACACATCTCTTTAGCCAAGCATCCAGATAATGCATCTCACAATCTTGTACTGCAGGTATATCTTATCAAACGCACATTGTTATGCTTTAGCTTGGGTTGAACAGATAATTTCATCCAGGGTTGTTCCTGGATGGAATAACAGCTAAGCTAATTGTCTTTATTTGTTTCTCTGTTTCTGCCACGGGATTAACATCCCGTGGTAACTAGGAATTACACAAGCTTCAGTCTGGATCCAAACCTTAAATGATCTGAGATGACCGAACACCTGAGAAGAGATGATGCCAACTCCTCGGAGGACCTCAGAGGAAGCCAACCATCAGCGATTATACTGAATTGACCAAATTTTGCCATAAGTTAATTATATTGAGTTTCTACAATATAAATCTATTTTAGAAACTTAATTACCTGTGAAGTTGCTTTGCAACGATTGTATCGTAAAAAGCGCTATACAAATAATCTTGAATTGAATTGAATGAAAGAGGCGGACAAAGTTCCCTTCCTCGACGCTTCGGTCTCGTCAGGCAGCCTGTTTGGACCAGCTGTGGAGGGCTTTGCTGAACGCTTCATGGAGGCTCATAAGTCGTCTCAGGTGATGTAACACTTCCTCCCTAAGCGCACCAGCTCTTCTTCTGCTTCCAGTCACCCCAAACCTGCGCCGACTCAGCAGACAGCTAAACCAGCACCAACCACCCCGGAGCCCCGACTAACTGAGGGTCGGCGAGATAGAGGGCGCTTACGCTCAGCACGACGCTACAACTTCCCGAAGCGCCAAGGGCCCTGGCCCAAGATCGCCTTGGATCTGGCGCCTCAGAAGTCTTCCTGATCAGCCAGGCAGAAAGAGGAGGGGCCCGAGTCTCGCTACCGCTGCTCCACCCCACAAACGGCTTCTAATGTACCTCTCGCCACTCGCATAATGCTGGGTGCAGAGGAAAGTGTGTTTTCGGTCGTTCAGGATGATCTCTTTGAAACAGATCCTCTCGCAAATATGCCCAGGGGACTGTTTATGTCGCTGGATCTAAAAGACGCATACTTTCACATCCAGGTAGCCCCCATCACAGACGATTCTTGAGATTCGCATTCGAAGGGTTGGCATATCAATACAAGGTCCTGCTGTTTGGGCTGCCCCTGGCTCCCCGCACGTTTACATGATGCATGGATGCGGCACACTCAACTACCTCGACGACTGGCTTATTCTGGCCCAGTCGCAGGCAGTTTTGACATCGCACAAGGCCCTCCTCCTCAGCCACTTAGGTTGCCTGGGGCTCAGGGTCAACTTTGCCAAGAGCATACTGTCACCCAGCCAATGAGTATCGTTCCTGGGCACAGTTATAGACTCGGTGCAGATGACACCAACTTTCTCAGCGGAGCGAGCCACGACATTAAGCGCCACACGGCTTCCTTCAAGAAAGGCACCGCCCGTCCGCTCAAAGCTTTCCAGAAGATGCTGGGCCTTATGGCAGCGGCTTCGCTGGTACTTCGGTTGGGTCTGCTTCACATGTTACCCATCCAGTTCTGGTTGAAACATATGGTTCCATCTTCGGCTTGGCATCACGGACGCCACAGCGTAACGGTTACTCGGGCCTGTGTATCAGCCCTGGCCCGTTGGAGGGACCCTCTCTGGCTAAAGCAAGGCGTGATTCTAGACACGGCGCACAGAAGGAAGGTTGTCACGACAGACACTTCGAAACAAGGGTTGGTGAGCGCTGTGAGAGGGTAAACCGACCTTCGGTCTTTGGTCCGAAGAGGAATCGGGCCTGCACATCAACTGCCTAGAAATGCTAACAGTGTGTCAGGCCTGTCAATTCTTCCTGCCGGACATATGGGGACACCATGTGCTAATACACTCAGACAGCAGGTCCGTGATGTCATACATAAATCACCAGGGCGGCCTCGTCTCGGAGCGACTTTGCACGCTGGCGAATGACCTTCTTGTGTGAGTCCAGAACAATCTGCGCTCACTGAAGGCGACGCATGTGCCGAGAAAAATGAACCAAGGAGCAGACATGTTGTCGAGGAACAATGTCTCTTCAGAGGAATGGACGCTCCACACGCTTACGGTTCAGAAAATTTGAGAAGTCTTTGGCAGAGCTCGAATAGACCTCTTCGCCTCCAAAGACAACTCTCACTGTCAAATCTTTTTTACGAGGAGCATGGATGCCCTGGCCCATGAATGGCCCAGCCTTCCGCTCTATGCTTTCCCCCAGTTGCTCTGCTACCGCAGGTACTCAGGCGAGTCAAGGAACAATGGCACAAGCTTATTTTGATAGCCCCCCTCTGTAAGAACCAACCGTGGGTGTCAGAGTTATTCCAGCTGCTGATAGCAGACCCCGTGACCGATCCCCTTGAGACAGGACCTCCTCTCACAAACGAACGGCACGATATGGCACCCACGGCCCAAATTATGGGGCCTGCATGTGTGGCCGCTCGACGGGAGCCTTTCAGCCTCCCAGAGCGTGTCCTACACACCACGGCAGAAGCTAGAGCCCCGTTTACTAGCCGCCTCTACGCTCTGAAATGGTCAATTTTCTCGGTTTGGTGTCAAGACCGTGACTTAGACCCGTCACCTCCGACGTGTCAGTGGTTCTTTCATTTCTGCAGGAGATGCTGGACAAACACCGCTCTTCATCCACCATCAAGTTTACGTGGCATCCATAGAGGCTTTCCATGCCCCTATTGCTGGCCGATCGGTGGCCAGAGATAGTGTGGTAATTAAATTATTACGAGGCGCCAGGAGAATGAAATCGCCCCCGTCCTCATACAGTTCCACCTTGGGACTTACCAACCGTACTAAGGGCCCTAAAGGGTCCCCTGTTTGAACCATTGCAATCCTCAAGCCTCAGAGTACTCTCGCTGAAAACCGCCCTGCTGTTAGCATAGGCGTCGGTCAAGCGAGTAGGAGACCTGCAAGCCCTTTCCGTCAACCCCGCTTGCCTGGAATTCGGGCCCAACGACTCCAAGGTCATCCTGAAACCAAGGCTGGGTTATGTACCTAAGGTGCTCTCCACTCCGTTCAGAGCTCAGGTCATAGCGCTTTACGCATTTCCCCCCCGACGGGCAGCCATGAATCCCTGCTCTGCCCCGTCAGGGCCCTGAAAATTTACATTGAACGTTCTGCCTCGTACAGAAAGTCAGAACAAAAAAAAAGGCAGTTGTTTTATTGGCTTCGGTAACCGCGCTAAAGGTAGTCCTGTTACGAAGCAGATCATTTCTAGGTGGTTAATGGATGCTATCACATTAGCATACTCCTCCGTGGGGTCGCAGCGCCCCATCGGATTCAGAGCCCATTCCACCAGAGGCATCGCCTCTTCCTGGGTGTGGTCCAGAGGGGTGTCCATTTCAGACATTTGTGAGGTGGCCGGCTGATCCTCGCCATCCACATTTGTAAGGTTTTACAACCTGGATGTCCCTGCCTTGCAGGCCAGAGTCCTTTCTGCTTAATAGCAATCTTCCGGGTTCCGGACTAACATTGTTTAGCCCCCCTCTTTTGCTTGGTCTGTCCATAACTATATGAACACCAACTATCACTTACGAGACGACACCCAGGCCACGGATGGCCCTCTAGGCTCACCCTGTACTTGGTGTATTCTGTTGACTTCCCTGGGTCTAATCCCACGTGAGTCTTAGTTTCGAGTTGTTCCACATCATAGCACGCCGTGATTGGACTGGTTCCCATTCAGTGTCGAAATCGACGCAGTACGAGTTAAATCTCGAAAGGGAATGTACTCAGTTACTATCATAACCCCGGTTCCCTGAGATATGGGAACGAGTACTGCGTTCCTGACCGTGCTATGAACTGCACGCCTTGGTTGCTTCCTTCGAAGAAATCTGAGATACGGTGGCTAGAGCAGCTGATTATATAGCCAGACGTCCCTCTCATTTTGGTGGGCTATGGCGGGCTGTATAGCCATTGACACTGCTGTGCATTGGTTCGTTTTTTAATCCTACACGAACCAATCAACGTGCAGTTATAACTGCGTGATTGAAATAGGCTTCAGTTGAAGAGGAAAAAAGAGTTTTTCCCATACAGCGTCGAAATCGATGCAGTACTCATTCCCATTTCTCAGGGAACCGAGGTTACGATAGTAACCGAGTACGTTTTCTGGTTTAGGCTTGAATTTGCAAAGCTGTGTTTTTGAGCCTCCTCAGGTTTTTCTTTTAAAGAGATTTCTTGGCAGTAAATGCTGTGTTTAAATCTTCCCCATCCAGGTTCTTTTGAGGCAGTTTTACGCAAGTAGATCTCCATTAATTCATGCACATGTATGCCCTCATTTCTTCATAGTAAGATGCCATTTCTGGTATTAGTAATCATAAACCAGTAAGCACACTGTATGTGAAGACAGCACACTTCCAGCAGATCAACTATCCAAAAACGAGAGGAGTGATCAAATGTCAATGTTTTGTGACAACATGCCCCGGTAGCAAGCGATTGACTCATTTCTCTGAAGCGCCTTAAAGATCAGCATGTTTAAACAGTAAAATAAATTACACAGTAATGTTCATGTAAAGGGTAAGAACTAGTATTTGTGTTTATGCTGATGTCAGTTTATTAATGTTTGGTTTGTAGAAGGACTCTTTCAGTGAATTTATGAAAGTCACTCCTGGAGAACATGGCACGCTTCACATCTTACGATTTGGTCTTCAACACAAGGTTTTCTTTTATTTTTCTAATTTATTATTTTGGGATGACTTTCTTTCTATTGGAGTTTACTCATTATACGGATTAGTTTTTCATCATAATTAAATTATGGTGTTTGTAGCAGGGTCAATAACACTAAAAAGCGCCTTTGGTGTCCTCACCAGAATCACGCAGTCATCATGACCATAATGAAAAATAAAGAAATTCTGAGGTTTTAATATAAATGTCCAAATGTTTATACACATACAATTACAGTGTTAAGTCTCTTGAAATATGTTTTTCTCATTTTATAACATTTTCTTTGATTGGATGCATGTGATTATGGCACTGCTCAGCTAACTTCGGTGAGTGTAAAAAGCAGATAAATGACATAATATTAAAAAACATTTTGAATGTTCTCATTGTCCTCAACAATTTATTTGGTAAAACAAGTAATTTTGATCATTTAGATTCTGTTTTCATAATAATATTAAGCATTTTGCACGTGTCCCTGAAATTGCAGTCCACCCTTTCATAATGTGGTAAACGTCCCTTTAAGAAAACCTCTGAGGTACTCCGTGTCATCCCCTCCCTCATTTTGCCTTTCTTCAGTGGAGTTTAAAACATCTCCTGCACACACAGTAACTACAGTTATATTTCCTAATTTTCCTCATATTATGTTTGTAGTTCAATGTTGTCAAGCTTAACATGTCCACCCTGTCATCGTGAAATATTAATTAATATAAGCACTTTTCAGAAATTTAAAATTTTGCTTTTAAACAGTGTTAACTCATCTTCAACAGTGAATCATTTTGCTTGCTGCAGGTACACCATGTGCTCATTAAATGCTAATTTTCGCCAAAAATGTCCACCCTGTCACCAAGTCTTTCATGACAGGGTGGACATGTGCATTGTTTTTGACACATTTTGATCATTTTTTCATATATTATAACTGTTATAACACACATATTACACCATTATATGCTATACATGATTGGACATGATATAAACTGTTTGGCAATATCTGTATCAGTCCATATAAAGGATAATATTGTCCTTATTAATTCTATATAATAGATTTCATTGACTGTTTGAAATAAAAAATATAGCCCTAACAATGTAAATGAATAAAACTGCGCAAGCCTAGTTTAGCTGGACCACCTACTGAAGGGAGGGGAAAGGTTTGAATTGTTTTCAAATCAAATCAAATCAAATCACTTTTATTGTCACATCACCACAGCACAAGTGCCTTGGTGAGTGAAATTCTTACGAGCGTGCTCCAGACAGTGCAAAAAGAAAAAAACACAACAATTTACATATGGACAGTACGTATTTACAGACTGTACAGAAGACAATGTGCAAAATACACATACATATACTCAGTACACACAGTGTACTATAAAGACATACTTAGTTACCAATACACATTATACACCGTATGTACACATCTACATTATGTACACATCTATACATAGTAATATGTGAAGGTGCAACAGATTATAAATTTACAGCAGATGGTTGTGCAACAGATAGTTGTGCAAAGGTGCAACAGATTATGCATATGCAATGTCGTGGATGTGCTTTGTATGGTGTCCAGTGATAGCAGATGTGTTAGTGCAGTGTGTGCGTGTAGTCCGGTAGAACTGTGTTAAAGTGCAGTGCATGGCATGTTGTGTGAGTGGGAGTGTGATGTAGGGAGAGTTATTTCTGACTGTTCATTAGCCTGATAGCCTGAGGGAAAAAGCTATCCCTCAGTCGGCTAGTGCGCGATCGGATGCTGCGGAGACGTCTCCCTGAGGGCAGCAGAGAGAGCAGTCTGTGGGACGGGTGGCTGGAGTCTTTGATAATCCTCCGGGCTTTCCTTGTACACCGCCTGGTGTAGATATCCTGGAGGGAGGGAAGCTCACCTCCAACAATGTGGCGGGCAGTTCGCACGACCCTTTGCAGAGCCCTGCGGTTGCCAGCGGTGCTGTTTCCAAACCAGGCGGTGATACAGCCGGTCAGGATGCTCTCCACAGTGCAGGTGTAGAAGGACCTGAGGATTCTGGGGCTCGTTCCAAACTTCCTCAGCCGTCTCAGGAAGAAGAGACGCTGATGTGCCTTCTTCAGCACTGCATCTGTGTGAGCAGACCATGTGAGATCCTCGGTGATGTGAACGCCGAGGAACTTAAAGCTGCTCACCCGCTCCACAGGTGTCTTGTCGATGGTGATGGGTGTGTATTCTCTGCTCTGTCTCCTGTAATCCACCACCAGCTTCTTGGTCTTGTCGATGTTGAGTGAGAGGTGGTTCTCCTGACACCATTTAGTCAGGGTACTCACCTCCTCTCTGTAGGCCGTCTCATCGTTGTCGGTGATCAGGCCTATCACCGTTGTGTCATCAGCAAATTTGACGATGACGTTGGAGCTGTGTGTTGCTGTACAGTCGTGTGTGTACAGGGAGTACAGGAGTGGGCTGAGGACGCAGCCCTGCTGAGCACCAGTGTTGAGGGTCAGGGGAGATGAGGTGTTGTTGCCTATTCTGACCACCTGACTTCTGCCTGTCAGGAAGTCCAGGATCCAGCTGCACAGAGATCTGTTCAGTCCTAGAGTCTGGAGCTTCGCAACCAGTGTGGCAGGCACTATGGTGTTTTGAAAGATAACCCATTAAATTGTCCAACATGTCATGCCAAGGTCCACCCTGTCATCTTCAACTTTTATGAAAATAAACAAATTATTTTAACAAGTTAGCAAAACCTTGTGTGTGATTTATTAATAAACAAATCAAGGCCAGTAAGCATTGTTTGAAAGTTTGACTAAATATCTTTGTTGTTAGATTTTATTAAGAAAAGAATGTGCAACTATCGCATATTTTATTGGGCAAAACATATTTTGACAGTAATTTCATAATTATCAAAATACTTTTTCCAATGATCTAAAATGTTTTGTTGGTAAAGGGACACTTTATCTTTCTGCAAATCTACATTTTACAACTATGCAAATAAAATATATTTATACTACTTTGAATTTGTCCATGACAGGGTTTACATCTTTTGTGGGTTGTGGTCGAGCTGGAGCTTGACCAATATGCATTTCTAACAAACTAAGGTCTACTTACTACAACAAATATGAGGTTAAATGAAAAATCTCAGATTTTTGGGGGGTAAATTGTGAAGTCTCAAAAGGCACTTTTTTTGTGATTTTGACCCAGCAACAACACAATGCCCTTTTAATAATTTATTTATTATTGTTTTAATATGGTTATGCTGCTAGAGTTCTGACACATGTTGTGTTTAGACAGATATTTTTGTGGCTCTGGATATGGCACAATACATGTGTAAATGTCCTGAGAGAAGAGCAGTTTGTGTTTATAAATAATAGTAATAATAACACACATACTTAATAAGATAGCACATAACGAGCTGTGAATCTATTAAATCACACTACGTGCATTTTAATGCCAGCGTAACTCTAGTGTAATAGTGTTCCTGCCTACTATATTACTAATAGTTGTTTTGATCTTAACAGAATGTGTTTTATTCAGCGACTGTGAACGGGACTTTTATTTTGGCAGCCGGACGCTATGACGTCACACTCTCGCGCCGCGCCTCTCTCTCTCTCGAGATCCAGCTGAAGAAAGGTTTGTTTGTGTTTGCTATTATTATTTTTTGTAACGTACAATAAAACTACATAAGTTACAAAATATTATATTATGGTATAATTACCATATAATATACTGATTCAGTCTACATCACCATCATAAATTGAATAAAACCCGAAAAAAAGCAAAAACAATGATGCACATTATTTATTCATCATTATGTCATTCAAATTACTTAAAAACGGTGCCATTCGTTTATATTCACTTTGTGCCGTTCCAAGATACCCTGGGTATAACTACTTTTTTAAATATTTAATGAAACAGATATTAAAAATAATAAAGTTACATCACTGCTCTGTCTCTGGAGATGTGTTTCTACTGGTTCAAATTAGCGCTGAGTAGTATAATAATAATTGCTCATTTGAATCAGTGGATTTTAACGAAAACAATACAATATAAAAATGAATAGAAAGCATTTTTGCCACTGTTTGGGGTGTGAACCTACACTGATCTTACGGTTCGATTACGATTATCATGTCATCAATTCGGTTCAGTTCGACATCACGATGCACTGCATCCTCAATTTTAAATTTTACTTCACATGTATACCATTTTGTCAATAAATACAAGCAGTCAGATACATGAACTGAACCTTTAATTTGACCTACTCAAAGAAAACACGCTTCTTGAATAAATCAAACATCAAACTAAGTCTGTGCACAGAAAACAACAGGAGCATTCAGAACAAATACACAACAGTAAATACTGAATAATTGGCACTGACAGGGTTAACAGCATAGGGGGAAAACGGCTGATGTGGTTTCTCAAGTTAGTTGTATTACCCCCTGGATATTTTATTAGTGCGTGACATGATTTACACCAGCGGTTCTCAATTCCAGTCCCCCCCTGCATATTTTGCATGTCTCTCTTTGTTAACACCTGATTCAGATAATCTGCTGGTTAGAAGTGCGCTCCATGCATGAACTGTTTCGATTGACATGCTCCCTACACAGTGTACACTACTCCCTGAGCAGGGGACATCCGTTGTAGTTTACTTCGGATCATTCATTCATGGTTTGCGCTGCACAACGTCTTCAAGCACGGACGAGTGTGACTTCATATACCTCTGATATATAACATTTTAATTCACATCTCGCTCACTTACAGTATATGCACTTTGAATGGAATACGTTCACTTCGAATATCCTGTGATGTCCACTTCGCAGGGCACTTACTATTACTCTTACAATAAGAGTAATGAAATATGCAGAGCGGGGGGGGCGTGAGGACTGCTATTGAGAACCGCTGATTTACACACAGCGTGTCTTCTCCAGGTCGTGGTTACCAGGTTGTCTGCATCGCGATGCACCGTAGAAACTATTATTTCGACACCCCTAATATTCTGGTGCTGGTGAATACAGAGAATTTACGTGCGCATTACTCAGAATTAACCACTATATTTACGAATGTTTCATGAATGAGCCCCAATGTCATTAAAGCGTAGCTAACAGCATCCAGTAGTGTCACCATGGTCTGTTTCTGCTTCTTTTGCGAGCGAATGCTTCAGTACTGCAATCAAAGGAATAACTTCAGCAACGGACGCATTAGCTGGGCCAGTAAAGACACAACATTTTTAATGTTTAGCCCTAGTTTTGAATGTTTTCAGGCCATTAACTCTCACTTTGACTGACTCAAGAGATTTAGTTTGGGTTTGTTTATTTCCAGACACAGAAATCCTTCTGGTGAAGCGAGATGGCGTGTATTAAACAGGAGAGTGAAGACCTGAGGATTGAAGAAGTATTCAGCTTGAAGCATGAAGAGACTGAGGAACTGGTTGGTTCCATTCTCAAAGCTGAACTCATTAAAATGTCCATCTCTACAGAAATTAATGATATTTTATGAAGATTGTCAAATGAGTGTCCTAATTAAATATTTGACATGGAGTGGGATTTTATTAAGAATATATGTTATTTATGATTATTTGACAGTAATCTTGTTTAATATATAAGGAATAAAGTGTTTATAGGTTATTCTGCTATTTATAAGTGTTATATTCTTCACAAATGTGCAAAGGGTATTCTGCATATTACAAAAAATTGAAGAATACAAATTAATGAAGACTTGATCCTATTACACTGCCTGAATAATTAGATCATGTAAACTTTGTTTTATTATCTGCAGTCAACTGTAAATATAGACGGGAGGTGGGCATAGATTATTAATCTAGATTAAAGGAATAATCTATTAATCTGATTAAAAGGCTATTTGAATTCTGCGAGCACGTCAGAACTATTTGTTCACACCCCTAATGACTAAAAGTAGTCTGTGAATACGAGATTTACGTGCGCATTAGACCAGATTACTCCTGTTTTCAATGCATCATAAACTTTATCCCCATGTCATTAAACGTAGTAACGTCATCCAGAGAATGTCACCATGTCTGTTTTGTTTTTTGCCGATTTATACTGTCAATTCAGTAAAATAATGTACAGATCAACGTGACCTATTAGTTGGATAAAACCAACATGTTTTTATATTTGAACTGAAAGCCATCTTATGCACAGTGTTGCACAGATTCATTCATGTAAATCTCCATGTAACTCTTCTATTTGACATTTCACTCTATAGAATTTATCTATGTACTGTATTTTTAGTATATTCGAGTTTCCAGTTCACATGAATAAAGCCTTCTGTTTGCAAAAGCGAACGTTTCGTGTTATTCTGATGAACAAGAGTAAACTGAGTTACAGATTCGAAGATGTATTAGCTATTTATCTGTATGACCAGAGATGACGGAGATTTTAAGAGCCATTGCCAAAGCTGTCTTGCAGCAAAGCCTCTCTACAAAATTCAATAGCACATTTTTGAGTTACACATATGAGGCCTATTAAAGTTGCTATACATATATTTTCAGATGAAAAGCCATATTGAGGTTGATGATGATTATTTGCAGTATCTTGTATTAACAATACAGGATAACAATGTTTATAGGTACTGCGATTTAGTTCGAAGATGTTATTCTTCACAGTGCGGATTCTGCTATTACATCTAAAATATCAGATAAAAGTCATCATAGCTTGCGTTATAGACAGCTCCAAAACTTTGAGAATATGTAAACTATTTTTTATCATATTCACGTTAACGCAGTTAACATAGTAAAATAACACAACGAATGCTCATTAAATATACCGTGCATTCCTGTTTCACTTGCAGTGTATTATAAACTTTCTTATGGAACATTACTGTTTTGTGTTTTTAAAAAAACAGCCTACGAATTGTGTTTTCAACAGATTTTTCAAAGATATTTTTGAAAATCAATGGCTGACCTGTTTGGGAAAGTATTTTAAGATGACTTTCGAGTCTATTGATGCCAAAAGCAATGGGTATTGTTTCACAATAATATACTAAAGCTAAAAAGATGCTAGGAATCAAATACAGCATTTGTATATACCAAAAACAAGTTGCATATCATTTATGATTTTCAATTAAATTAGAGTTTTGGATAGGTCTGAATTTATTTATATAGCACTTTCAAAATGTTATTTAAAATATATTTAATGTAAAAATAAAAATATGACCAGAAAAAGCATGATCTGCTTTAAAAAACAGTTTCTTATTTCTATTTTATTTATCTTTAAGTAGAAATTCAGATGATCAGAAGGTATAATAACAGTAAAGCTCAACTTTACTTGACTGTATCTCTTTATTCTACTACTTTAATACTTCTCTATAGGTAAGCAGACTTATGTGTTTGATTTCTGATTGGAAATAGAAATGGACAGAAATATATGTGCTATAGGGCGATTCCTTGAAAACATTTCAGTACTCCGTTTTTAAAATGATTGATTGCAATTTGCCCGAGTTGAATTACAAAATACCAGAAGAAATTAACTCATTACTGTATTTGGAATTCGGAAGTAGTGCATTTCACGTATGAGAATCACTAAACAACATTATTAGACAGCTTTCTAAGGGTGCACAATATATATATTATATAAACATTATACACAGTACTATTGTGAATTCATGTAAAGGCTGCGATTCAGTTTAGTAAATATGTGCACTTTATTTATTTTTTGTTAACTTTATTTATTAGATTTTCTTCAATTATATTCAGATCTTACGACTCATACATAAACACATTCATTCACATATAATTCTCCAACAAACAATTAAACAACAGCTAACATGCACAAAAATTAAATAAAAAAATCAATACTACACTGCAAAAAATGGCTTATCTTACTAAGTATTTTTGTCTTGTTTCTAGTCAATAATAAAACAAAATTAAAATCAAGATACTTTTACTAGATAAACAAAATTACAAGATATTTAGTCTAAAAAAACTAAATTAATTGCATTTTGCTTAAAACAAATACATTGATATGCAGGTGGGGTAAGTAAAATACTCTTGTTAAGAAACAAGACTAAATATCTTAAGTAATTTTGCTTATCTAGTAAAAGTATCTTGATTTGATAATTGTTTTATTTTTGACTAGAAACAAGACAAAAATACTAAGTAAGATTAGCCATTTTTTGCAGTGTAATATTTGTGTGAGTGTGTGTATGTGGGGAGGGGAGTTTAAATTATTATTTATTTTAAGGGACCAATTTAACTATTTTCAGTAGAATTTGTCATTAAAGTAATCTATGAAAGGTTGCCAAATTGTATATATGTAGGGGCAGCTTTCTATTTCCAGTTTAATAAGATTAACTTTCATGCTAGTAGACTGACAAATGACACTATTTTGTTCAGTACTGGTCTTTGCTATCTCTGCAATACCTAGACCAGGGCATCTAAATCAATAGGCCTTTGCAATATTCTTGAAAATGTCAGAAAAATACTTTTCCAGTAGGATGATAACTTTGGGCAGCTCCAGAACACATGAGCCAATGATGCTGGTGCATGCCCACAATGATCACATGAGGAGTCTACCTCTGGAAATATCTTACTCGCAAACAGTTACTCACAATCAGAGTATGGTTTGATTCTGAATGGAGTGAGGACCGGATTTTTTAAAAGTCAGAACATCGTGGTTTTTACTCGCTCCAAGAACTCTCCACCAACGAGTACAATTCTAGGCCAACGGCCCGTAATATAACTGCATATTTGACAGAATTCACGTGTTAAACATATTTAGCTAGCTAGGTAGAAAAGGATCACTCAAATCAGAAAGAATGTGAAGGTTATGATGACTGCAGTGGACATGAGAGGGAAGTTATAGTTCTCAGGGAATTTATTTGTTCCTTCAGAATATTTTCAGCTGAAATCATGATTTACTACAACACTTATTCACATGCAATCGCTCTCTCGATAATGCACTCAAACAAATGTAATCTTACAGTGCTACTTCATCTGTATCTAATTTCGAATGAGCAGAAATCGGCAAGAAATATATTGATCCGTAGGTAAAATAACTGACGAAAACGTAGTTATTTTCATCACAAACAAAATTTGCACTGCAAAAAGCAGCAATTGTCAAGCTTGCCATGTGGTAGGAAAAAAGTTTACACACTAGTGTTCCAATAAGTCACTTTGAAACTCTCCTGTCAATTTTTTTTTTTATATATACGTGATGAACAGAACTGTGATATTTCAAACATACTGAAATAATTTAGACGCGGAGCGGTGTTTCTGATATCAGTGAGTGAGGAGCGGAGTGGGAAATGGTGAACCTGAAGCGGAGTCATTATTAAATGCTCGGAGCACGGAGGGGAAATTGTTGATGCTCCACTCCGCTCACATACTCTGCCGGACACTGCCACACATGTGGCTTTTTGTTAATGACTGTCGCAGGATTTTACACAGAGTAACAGCTCACTACCATTTACAAAATACACTGTAACAGTCAGTCACAGGCAATTCTAGTTGCATTTTTCATCAAATAATATCTTAGAATATCATTTGACTATGTTCATCACTATTATCTATGTTCACAATAAAAGTGATTTGATTTGATTTGATTTGGCCCGCCATCTAGTGGCGAAATTTGTTTTTGGCCCGATGCCAAACTTACTTGCATTATACCCTTTAATAACCCTTTATAATGCATTATACATAAAGCCCTAAGGTAAAGTGTTACCAATGTGTCTATAAAACTATGAATGCCTTTTACAACCCAGTCATCAAATATTGTATTTTTAAATGAGGGAGCAAATTAGTGATTTTTTTGTGATTGGGCTTTGGAGAGAACCAGCTTGCCAACCAAAAAAGTGTCGGATCCGGGACCAAATCTTGAGTGAATGTGAAACTACTGGATTGTCTAACAGACCTGGACATATAGTAGGTAGAGGTGAAAACAGTAAAGCTGAAAGTGAAGAAGGATAACGGCAAGCCCTTTCTATGCTTACCCATAATTAGGGCCTAAGCACTGAAAGTGCGATGGCACCTATTGTATCTGTTGGCGTTCTTATTCTTCTTCCGTTGCGTCTATGGCAGCCCATAGAACCACTTGCGGGAAAGTTGTCAAATTTGGCACACTGATAGATAATAGTGTAAATACTAAACACAGCAAATTTGGAGTCTCTATCTCAAATTCTGTAGCGCCACCACTAGTCCAAAATTTCACTTATGTTTATATTAATAACTTTTGAGCCGTAAGCCACAATGAAAATTCTTTTTTCATCTGAATCCTTGGCTCAAGCCGAGTCAAATGAAGTCCAAAAATAAAAAATGTTAAGTTTTTCGCTATTTTCAATTGTTTGTAAAACCCGCTTTTTCGAACTCGTCCTAGACGGTTCGTCCGATTTTCACCAATCAGATCAACTACAAACCATGCTGGCAAAAAGTTATTGAAGTCAAGTTGATTCGTCCAACCGTTCTCGAATAACACACTAACAAATTCACTGAAAAGCATACAAAAATGGATCTGAGGCTATATATCTGCAAGGGTTTGAACTGAGGCTACCTGCAGTGTTTCGGCGCTGTGCCACCTAGTTGTCAGGAGATATGAAAAATGCATATTTTGGATTATAACTTTTGAATGGTTTGGCCATTGTGAATGGATTTGTCTCTTTAGATTGAGTGCATCAGCAGTGCATAATTCGATTGCTCAAATTCAGATCGAAAAATTCAAGTTAAATATTCACATGGTAACATCCGGGATACCCAAGATAGGGAAAAACAGTTGAGCGCCGAGCACGACGATCATGTGCGCAAGGTATACAGTAGGTGGCGGTAATACTCCTAAGGAGTGAACGGCCATGAAACGGAAAGAAGAAGAGCACGACGACCTGTCTGTCATGATCCAAGAAGTAAAGATCAGGGTTCGTACACATTTTTACCAACAAATTTCCATGACTTTTCCATGACTTTTGAGACAATATTCATGACCTAATTTTACATTTTTTTTTACAGTAAGAATAAAAATCTGTTCAAATTATCATAGCATTTTAACTAAAATGAATGACTATTAATACTATTGTTTGCTTCTTTTTTTTTGTACAAGCTGAAACTGTGCCAGATGTGAAGGTCCTTGCAGTCCGAAATTTTCGCACGCAAAAACACATACAAAAATGTCTGACTCGGTGTGTAAGGACCTTTACTCCACACAGAGAACACATCACATCACTATTATCATTTATTTAACTCAGTTAAACGCAGGGCCAGAATTTCGTTTTAGAAACCTTTCTCTTTCGCAAGTGTTTACATTAAGAAAAAAATTACAATGCTTACAAGGATACTCGCCAGCAGTGTTCGAATTATACCGTGTACTTTGGGGAGCTCATTTCTTTCTTTTTTTTATAATGGGGGGGGGGGGGGGATTTTGTGCGCTTGCGATGGGCTTACAAAGATACATAAAAGCTATGGGGGGCAGGGGGGGGGGGTTCAATTATATATATATGTAGGGCCCTATGAAATCCGTTTAAATTTTTCTCAAATTCCATTTTATTTTTTTCTAAATTCATTTTTTTCCGTTTACATTTTTCTAGATTCCGTTTTTTTTCCTTTTTAATAATCAAATTAAATTGTATTTATCAAAAAGCATGTCTAATTAATTAAAATCATGAAACTTATACAATTTAACACTAATTTATTAAAAGTGTAACAAAAATGACATGTTTAGGGCCGTATGAAATGTTATATTTTTTTCTCACCTTATGTTTTATTGTTGCCAAATTCTGTTTGAGCTCGTCTGATTATTTGAATGCATACAAACATTTTTTTTTTACTCTTACAGTAGCCTTATGAATTGTTTTTTTTCCTCAGAAATTTTGTGTTGTGTATTTAAATTTGACTGGTTATCAGATTAAGGCATGAAACATCGATTTAATTTATATTTTAATGAATGAAAATTAAACATTTACATGTTGAAAAATAAAGGGGATTTAGCCTACTATTAAAAATAAAATATTTTGTGATTATGTCTTAATAAAATAAAGTTTTATTATTTTTCAACAGTAGTAGTAGACGTGTTTTTGAAGTAGAACTAAATTCACAGTTTCATTGTTTGTAGGGACAAACAGATGCAGGTAATTAAAACATGCACATTTCATCTCTTTCTCTGTCACTCTCAAAATGGGCATATTTGAGAAACAAGTCGAGTAGTTTGCTTCACTGAATATAATTGTCGGTCATTTAACATTTCTTTCGTAAAACAGTTGACTAAACATCTTACCTCGCTCTCTTTTATTAATCTGACGCTTCGTCGCGCGCTCAGCATCTGTGAACGCTAAACTCCGCCTACTTTGATTTGATTTGAAATTCAATTACTTTGACATTGACGAGCGCTGTTTGCCGCTGAGGCAGAGCAGACTTTTAAAGCTTTTTTTTGTCATCCTAACAAGAGCGCTGCGTAATCGAGGACAGCAGATGCTCATGTAGGCCTATAATTATCTTTATTGAAGTGAGTTAGGTTTAAATCGCCGTCAAGCATTAATTAACGAAACATTGTGATATGCTTTTTTAAGTATTTTATATATAGATTTTATTTTAGTCAAGTGGTGATTTAAGAAGGCTAAATTGATCAAACATAATAGGCAAACTCACTGTCTGCAGCTGGCCGATTGCTCAAAAGCTACTTTAAAAACAAAAACTTGAATTTAATAAACAAATAAATTTTCCAAACATATTTCTAAATTAACTTAATAAAGAAACGAAATACGTTTTGCCATTAAAAACGAAACTGAACTATGTTAATGGCTAGAACAGCAGCTGTGTAATGGGGAAGAGAGAGAGAAAGACAAGGGCACGAGTCGGACTCGGGAAGGTAATTCTGATAATCTGCTGAACAAGGATTGGACTGCGGCGTATGTTTGAGGCCCGTGCAGGATTCTACTGAGCTTGTTTGGTACCAAAGTCAATTTGGTACTCGCAAGGCGGCTTTATACGGACGCCATTTGGACATGACTGAGTGCAGCGGAAACCGCCTCTGGAGCGCGCGAGTACAGAACGGCTTAAAAAGACGTGCAAACAAATAATAGGCTACATTTTAGTGACAATGCAACAATGACCCGATTAGGCAGGTGACAATTCTGTCAACTGTACCAAAATGCCAGAGAAAGACTTGTATCGCACCGTGCAGCTCTTTAGTGCAGACGAGATGCGCTGATTACGTGTTTTAAGAGAAAGTCAAAGAGAGAAAACACAGCTGATGAATCCGTTTTCAAATGACCAATTTGATATTCTGTGTGAATCTATTTACTCATCAGCATACAAGCTATAGGCTATTGAATAAATGTGTGAATATCCATCATTTTAAAGTCGAAAGCTGCGGGAAAGAGTAGAAATATGCGATATAGCCCATGCGCAATCCCGTACCGAAATTCAGGACCTGAAAAAACATAATTGTATTATACAGAGGTTTGTAAAATAGATTTCCATGACTTTTCCAAAACTTTCTGGGTTTATTCATTTTTCCAAAACTTTTCCATGCCTGGAAATTGCGGTTTTAAAATTCCATGACTTTTCCAGGTTTTTCATGACCGTACGAACCCTGAAAGATGTAAAGAACCTGTAAAGATGACTTCCAGGGAAAACGAAGGCGCCCCGGTAAGTTTGCTGTTTATGTACAATCGGACTCAGGGCTCGACAGAACAGAAGTAACAGTTATGTTGTTGCTATTTATGTTTGGAACACATATGCTATATAGCTATGGTTTGTGTGACTCGTCTCCCTATGTAAGTTAGGTAAGTTAAGTCAGCTAAACAACACGATATAGCTAGCAAGATAACTTTAGAGCTCAACGGTGGCCGCCCACTTTTTGGCTGAAAGCTACATTAACGTTTATAAAAAGGTTTAAGCCTGGAACCAAGCCAACAGCTCCGAGATGAATCTTGACAATAAAACATTTGATTTGGCGCCACATATTTTTGTTTTTTAAACGGCAAAAAAAAGATTTCAATGGTAGAAGCTCACAGACAGACTGGGAGCCACAGACTGGGAGCCATCAATGTAGATGGATACAGTTAAAAGAGTCAACACATAAAGTATAACGTAACGTTACAGCGGGGTATTTGTGTGATTTTTTTATTATTTTTAACTCCTTGTTTTTATTGCTGTGAATTATTATTTCACTTTCTTTTATGTAAAGCACTTTGAATTACCACTGTGTATGAAATGTGCTATATAAATAAACTTGCCTTGCCTTGATATAAACAGCTGTTTATGCAGATTACCTATACTGGCCATACCTGTAGGCTGGTCAATGATATCCCACATAAAACGCTTTTCAGAGTAGGATAAAGTTACATCACGCCAGACTTGGAGTGAATATTAGCTTTAGGGAATCAGTTGGATAAGTCATGGTAATGAATAAGCTAAAGTTGGGGATTCATCCGTTGTGTGTGAGTTTTCAGTGATTTACTACGAGCCTACTACTAAGTTACTATTACACTCTTATCATAGTTCTAAGTTAATAACCATTGTTAAACATATTGCTGAATATTGAGCCCTGAAACTGCACTTAAATTATTGGGAGAATGTTAGGGTTTGAAATGTAATTACTGTATGTTCATTAATGCAGCTGATTTTTCTGACTTCCATTTTTTTGTTTCTAAGGAATGGCTGCTTGACCACATTTTGGAACGACTCCGCTCTCGTTTAGAGCATATTCTTGGACAATTGCCTCTGGATTTGGACTACTTAGAGTTCATTAGCACACAAGAATTTGTGTTTTTAAATGCCATATCCAGTCATGTAGCTGTTTCACAGCCTATTTTAGATGCCTTGACAGAGCTACATAGCCTTGTAAATGTAGAAAAAGAAAAAAGTAAGCAACACTATAAAACTGTGCAATTTGAGCAAGGACCAGTTGGACGACCGAGAATGGTCCTGTCTTTGGAGTACATTTCCAGCCTTTTGGACCTTAATCTGTCCATCCCATGCATAGATGCGCTTTTGGGGGTGACGAGACGAACAGTCCATCGACGCATGGCTGAGTCTGATCTCTCAGTTAGGGCACTGTACAGCACTCTGACAGATGAAGAATTGGACCAGTGTGTGATAGACATTAAATCCAGGCAGCCTCATTCTGGATATCGAATGGTGAAAGGACTTCTTCAAGCTCAAGGACTGCGGGTGCAGTATGAACGGGTCAGAGCTTCCATGCACCGTGTTGACACCATCGGAGTCATATCCCGAATTACCAACTTAGGTTGCATTGTTCGAAGAACCTACTCCGTTCCTAGCCCTCAGTCCTTGATGCAGATTGATACAAATCATAAACTAATCCGGTAAGTTTTTTAAGTCCTTTTATTGACAAAGGACAGATTAATTAAAAACAGTAAGATAATATTGTAATGAAATAATTATACTTTTGTATAGGCCTATTCATCATACCATCTTTATTTAATAGTGCTGCTTTCATGCTACTGCACGCATATTCTCCATCAAACATGATAACTGTGTTGTTCACATTCACTTTTGACATACTTAATTACTTTTTGATTGCTTCTAAAAATGACAATAATAATCTAGGGTTTTAGAAATTGCTGTATTTTATTTTGCAATTGTTAAAAACATTTTTTTTACTTGTTCACAAGTATAAGTTCACAATTCAGATGCTTTTTCAAAAGCTTACCTGTGAAAAAGCAAACAACTAACATTTTCTCTAAGTTATATTGATCTTTTTTGTATGTGTGTTTTCCTACAACTACAACATTGTCATCTTTGGTGGCATAGATGGCTTTTCACGGAAGGTAAGCACAGTATTCAGTGATAAACACAGTACACGTTTGTCATTCTTATATACATTTGTGTTTCATCAAAGTAGTAAAACTGCATTGTACTGCAGATTATGTATCTTGGTGCAGCTTCCAACAACCTTGCCGCAACATCCCTGGCATTCTTCCAAGAATCTGTGGAGAAGTTTGGTTTCCCTCTTAGGTAAGTATTTTACTTAGGAATGTTTAAGTTTTACAGTCATGCTTGAATGGTTTTAAACCTCTTTGAAATAACCAAAAGTACACTTTTGTGTGGTATTTGCCTAAAACACTGTTTCTATATTTGTATGAATTGGATAAAGATCATGCTGTATTTCAGGAGCCATTTATACAGGTTCTCTTACGAGAGTACTCTTGTTACGGGAAAACCTCCTTTTCTTGAGAATACTGAAGCCAAAAATTATCCATAATTTTGCATTTCTTGTCAACGCATTGCAGCAGCAAGCAGACCTAGGCGAGCAAGGTCGCGCGCCCATTGGTATCGCGCGCCCAACCAATGTATGTTATAGACTTTTAATTAATATTCTAAATAATCATGTCAACTTGTGCAAAAAGGGCATTCGATGACCCCTTTATTGTGTGAAATCTGACACCAGCATTGCAAGTGGGGCTAAACACCTCCTAACTAAGGTTAGGGGGTGTTTAGCCATGCTTGCAATGCCAGTGTCTATATACAGCCACGGCCAAAAATATCGTTACCCTTGGTAAATATGATCAAAAAAGGATGTGAAATTTAATCTGCATTAATATTTTTGATCTTTTATTTAAAAAAAATCACAAAAAATAACCTTTCATTGGATAATAAGAATTTAAAATGGGGGGGGGGGGGGTTATTATGAAATAAATGTTTTTCTCTAATACACATTGGCCACAATTAACGGCACCCTTTTACTCAATACTTTTTGAAACCTCAAAAAGTGGTAACAATGCAGATATATTTTTTGATCATATTTACCAAGGGTGTCGATATTATTGGCCATGACATACATATATATATATATATATACACACACACACATTCCAAAGTGATGCCCCCCCCCCCCAAAGTTTCTCTATCAGGTAATGGTTAATGATTAAGTAATGTGTGTAGAATTATATCCATTTAAAATATATCATAAATCAACATACATACAGTCATGTCCAAAAATATCAGCACCCTTGAAATTCTGTTAGAAAATGCAACACTTCTCTCAGAAAATTGTTCCAATTGCAAATTTCAAGCATGTGATGCTCCTGGAATTTGTATTTAGACACAGATGTGGGCAATATATAATCACACTTGCAACCAGTTAAAATGGAAATAAGTTGATTTAACCTTTGTGTTGGGTGTCACACTGAGCATAGAGAAAAGATAGAAGTGTAAAGAGTTGTCTGGCACTGGATGCCTTGACGGTGTGAACGGTATCATGAAATCTGATGATTACCAAATAATTTTGGGGCGCAACATAGTGGCCAGCATCGGAAAGTTGCGTCTCCACCAGAGGTCATGAGTCTTCCAGCAGGACAATGACCCGAAACACACTTAAAAAAGCACTCAGAAATTGTTAAACAAAGCGCTGGAGAGTTCTGAAATGGCCAGCAATGAGTCCAGATCTGAATTCAATTTAATTCAATTCAAGATTATTTGTATAGCGCTTTTTACGATACAATCGTTGCAAAGCAACTTCACAGGAAATTAAGTTTCTAAAATAGATTTATATTGTAGAAACTCAATATAATTAACTTATGGCAAATTTGGTTAATTCAGTATAATCGCTGATGGTTATACTGAATAACATCTCAGATCATTTAAGGGTTGGATCCAGACTGAAGCTTGTGTAATTCCTAACATCCCGTGGCAGAAACAGAGAAAACAAATAAAGACAATTAGCGTGGATGTTGTTCCATCCAGGAACAACCCTGGATTAAATTGTTCAAACCAAGCTAAAGCATAATAATGTGCGATTGGATCAGATATACCTGCAGTACAAGATTGTGAGATGCATTATATGAATGCTTGGCTAAAGAGATGTGTCTTTAATCTACATTTAAACAGAGAGAGTGTGTCTGAACCCCGAACGTTATCAGGAAGGCTATTCCAGAGTTTGGGTGCCAAATATAGATATTATATAAGTTATACTTCTTTAGTAGACTTTGTTATCCTAGGTACTACCAAGAGTCCAGAGTTTTGCGACCTTAGGGAGCGGTTGGATTGTAGTGTGATAGAAGATTAGTTAGGTAAGCAGGGGCTAAATCATTTAGGGCCTTATAGGCAAGTAATAATATTTTGTAACCGATACGAAACTTAATAGGTAGAGTGCAGTGACTGTAAAATTGGAGTAATATGATCATATTTTCTTGACCTGGTAAGGACTCATTTTGTACTATCTGTAGCTTGTTTATTGAAGATGCAGGACAACCACCTAGCAGTGCATGACAATAGTCCAGTCTAGAGGTCATGAAAGCATGAACTAACTTTTCTGCATCAGAAACACTTAACATGTTCCGTAGCTTGGCAATGTTTCTAAAATGGAAGAATGCTGTTTTTGTAACATTGGAAATATGATTTTCAAAAGATAGGTTGCGGTCTAATATAACACCCAGATTTTTGACTGTAGAGGAAGGAACAGGACATCCGTCGAGTTGCAAATTGTGATCCAAGATATTTTGTGTACTGTTTTTAGGTCCAATAAGTAATATCTCTGCCTTATCTGAATTTAATAGGAGAAAATTATTGGTCATCCAATCTTTTACATGTTTAACACACTCCGTTAGCTTAGATAGTTTAGAAGTTTCATCTGGTTGACTGTTTTTAAAACAATTGATAGCAAAATTTTGGAAGAAATAGTACAGCATCTTAAATCGTCAACCTGCTATCTTGACACACTTCCCACATCTTTTTTCAAAAGTGTGCTTAACTGTTTAGAAGCAGATCTCTTAGAAGTGGTGAACTTCTTTCTGGGACTTTTCCAAACTCCCTGAAAACTGCAGTTGTTAAGCCCCTTCTGAAAAAGCGCAATCTTGATAACACCATGTTGAGCAACTATAGACCAATATCAAATCTTCCTTTCATAGGTAAGATTATTGAAAAGGTAGTTTTTAATCAGCTGAACGACTACTTAAACTCAAATGGATACCTGGATAATTTTCAATCTGGTTTCCGCGTGCATCACAGCACAGAGACAGCACTCATTAAGATAATAAATTATATTCGCTTTAATTCTGATTCTGGCAAAATATCAGTGCTGGTACTACTTGATCTTAGTGCTGCGTTTGACACTGTCGACCATAACATACTTCTAGAGAGACTGGAAAACTGGGTCGGGCTTTCTGGGATGGCACTCAAATGGTTCAGGTCATACTTAGAAGGGAGAGGTTATTATGTGAGTATAGGAGAGCATAAGTCTAAGTGGACGTCCATGACATGTGGAGTCCCATAAGGCTCAATTCTTGCACCGCTCTTGTTTAGCCTGTATATGCTCCCACTAAGTCAGATAATGAGGAAGAACCAAATTGCCTACCACAGCTATGCTGATGATACCCAGATCTACCTAGCCTTATCTCCAAATGATTATAGCCCCATTGACTCCCTCTGCCAATGCATTGATGAAATTAACAGTTGGATGTGCCAAAACTTTCTTCAGTTAAACAAGGAGAAAACTGAAGTCATTGCATTTGGAAACAAAGATGAAGTTCTCAAGGTGAATGCATACCTTGACTCTAGGGGTCAAACAACTAAAAATCAAGTCAGAAATCTTGGGGTGATTCTAGAGACAGACCTTAGCTTTAGTAGTCATGTCAAAGCAGTAACTAAATCAGCATACTATCATCTCAAAAACATTGCAAGAATTAGATGTTTTGTTTCCAGTCAAGACTTGGAGAAACTTGTTCATGCCTTTATCACCAGCAGGGTGGATTATTGTAATGGTCTCCTCACCGGCCTTCCAAAGAAGACCATTAGACAGCTGCAGCTCATCCAGAACGCTGCTGCCAGGATTCTGACTAGAACCAGAAAATCGTCCCAGGTTACGTATGTAACCCTGGTTCCCCGAGGGAACGAGACGCTGCGTCGAAACGCTAGGGGAACGCCATCAGCGTTGTCCAGCTCTGAATCATATGTGTAATCAGTCAAAATTGACGGCCAGACGTCAGGTGCGGTGACGTCATGACCAGGATGCTTAAAAGCACGTGATGTGCGGCCGGCGCCAGCTTCCAGGAATGAAGCATAGCTCTAGTAGGGATGCCGGAAGTATGGCCCTGCGACGCAGCGTCTCGTTCCCTCGGGGAACCAGGGTTACATACGTAACCTGGGACGTTCCCCTCCGGGAACATCGAGCTGCGTCGAAACGCTAGGGGAACGAGATATCCACGCCGCCATACTTGCAAATCCCTGCTTAGTGTGTGGAATGCACAGCTATGGCAAGGGAAAAGACAAGCCAGGGGTGGCTCGCAGAGCCAGGTCGTAGAACCTGGAAAGTTAGGGGCGTAGACCACCCACCAGCGTCACAGATGTCCTGCACAGGTATACCTGCCAGAAGGCCTTGGAGGCCGCCATACCTTAAGTAGAGTGAGCCTTGATTCCCAAAGGCGAGGGGAGATAAGAGGACTCGAGGTCATAGGAGAGCATCCAGCCACTACTTAGCATAAGCACCCTGGCCTCCACCGGAGGAAACGTATAAAAGAGAGTTTGCCTATTGAAAGGCCACCAAGAGGGGCGTGGTAGGTGCTATAGCTGCCACGTAGACCTTCAGGGTGGAGTGGGCTAACTCTGCGGAGAAACGGGCCTGCGAGAGCTCCAGCACTGTCTCAGCAGGCAGTTAACTGGATCAAGCTGGCGGTCTCCGCACCCGGAGTCTCAACTTCAGGGCGTACAGTTTCCTTATTGAGGGAGCTCTAGGTTGGAGGATGGTCTCAGCAACCTCAGTTGAGAGACCAGAGGCTATGAGTCGTGCCCCCTCGGGAGCCACACCCATAGTTCCCACAACTCCGAGCGGGGGTGAAAGATCATGCCCGCTGCCAGTGAGAGGAGATCCCTCCTGACGGGAATCCCCCATGGAGAGCCGTCGAGGAGAGAAATCGGGTCAGAGACTATACTCGGCCCGGCCAGAACAGGGTTTTTTCAATAGAAGGACCCCGTCCATGCGCACTCTCTCTAGAACTCCCAGGAGCTGAGCGATCGGGGGAGGCGTACAGACGAAGCCTCAGCCACGATTGTACCATAGCATCCAGCCCCTTAGCGGAGCTGGATGTCTGCCTCGACAGGATGGCTGCTCCTTTACGAAGGGAAGAACCCGATATTAATACGCTTTGCCCCCAAAGCACATTTCAGGAACTTCCTGTGATGGGGAAGGAGTATGCATCTTTAGATCGCTCGTGACCACCAGTCCTCGGATCTGGTGAGACACGTGCTTGAAGAGAGCTTTCTGAACTTCAGTCGTGTGACTGAGCGGTTCAGTTAGCTTAGATCTAAGACGGACGCAACCCCTTTCCCCGGAACAAGAAGTACGGCTGTAGAACCTGGACTCTATGTCTAGAGCAGGGACCACCTCGATGGTCTCCTCCCTCAGGAGAGTGCTCACTTCTTGTTCCATTACCAGAGCCTGCTCGCCTGTAGAAAGGCTGCGGGCAGAGCGCCACATAGCCTTGTCTACAGTGTGCGTGACCCATCGAGACACATTTGGCAGCAGTTCCACGCTGCCGAATAGTCTACTAAGGGAACCAGTCTCTCGAGACTGGTCTCTGGTGTACTTAGAGCGGCTAGCTCGGTGCCCTGGAGCGAGAGGACCGGCAGGGGACGGCCGATCTAGCTGCTCTAGGGACCCCCGAAGGGGTGGCGAGCCTCCCAGCTCCGCTACATTTCTGGGTGGAAGAGACTGAGAGAAGCGCTCGCTGGAAACCGCTGCGCCCTGGAACACTGGCAGGGTTAGCAGACTGATCTCCTGAGGGCACTGAGGAGAGACGGGCACCGTGTAATGCGGTGTAAGCCGCTCTTCCCCAGAGGGGCCTGCCCTCATAAGTCCTGGGATGTAGCATCAGGACTGCCTTAGAAGTCTCCTATTGGAAACGACGGTCCTCAGACCCGCGTCATCTCTAGGAAGACTAAGGAACCAGAGTCTGCTCAGGCAGGACCCAATAAGACACGCTTGGCAAGGGCTCCCACACCGCCAGATGACTTACTAAGGGAACCAGTCTCTTGAGACTGGCCTCTGGTGTACTTAGAGCGGCTAGCTCGGTGCCCTGGAACGGAGGACCGGCAGGGGACGGCCGATCTAGCTGCTCTAGAGACCCCCGAAGGGGTGGCGAGCCTCCCAGCTCCGCCACATTTCTGGGCGGAAGAGACTGAGAGAAACGCTCGCTGGAGACCGCTGCGTCCTGGAACACTGGCAGGGTTAGCAGACTGATCTCCTGAGGGCACTGAGGAGAGACGGGCACCGTGTAATGCGGTGTAAACCGCTCTTCCCCAGAGGGGCCTGCCCTCATAAGTCCTGGAATGTAGCATCAGGACTGCCTTAGAAGTCTCCTAAGGAAACGACGGTCCTCAGACCCGTGTACTTAGAGCGGCTAGCTCGGTGCCCTGGAACGGAGGACCGGCAGGGGACGGCCGATCTAGCTGCTCTAGAGACCCCCGAAGGGGTGGCGAGCTTCCCAGCTCCGCTACATTTCTGGGCGGAAGAGACTGAGAGAAACGCTCGCTGGAGACCGCTGCGCCCTGGAACACTGGCAGGGTTAGCAGACTGATCTCCTGAGGGCACTGAGGAGAGACGGGCACCGTGTAATGCGGTGTACACCGCTCTTCCCCAGAGGGCCTGCCCTCAACAGTCCTGGGCCTTGGCCTCAGGACTGCCTCAGAAGCCTTCTATTGGAAATGACGGTCCTCAGACCCACGTCATCTCTAAGGAAGACTAGGAACCAGAGTCTGCTCAGGCAGATCCCAATGAGACACGCTTGGCAGGGGCTCCCAAGCCGCCGGGTGGCCTACTAAGGGAACCAGCCTCTCGAGACTGGCCTCTGGTGTATTTAGAGCGGCTAGCTCGGTGCCCTGGAACGGAGGCCGGCAGGGGACGGCCGATCTAGCTGCTCTAGAGACCCCCGAAGGGGTGGCGAGCCTCCCAGCTCCGCTACATTTCTGGGCGGAAGAGACTGAGAGAAACGCTCGCTGGAGACCGCTGCGCCCTGGAACACTGGCAGGGTTAGCAGACTGATCTCCTGAGGGCACTGTGGAGAGACGGGCACCGTGTAATGCGGTGTACACCGCTCTTCCCCAGAGGGGCCTGCCCTCACCAGTCCTGGGCTTTGGCATCAGGACTGCTTCAGAAGCCTCCTATTGGAAATGACGGTCCTCAGACCTACGTCATCTCTAAGGAAGACTAGGAACCAGAGTCTGCTCAGGCAGATCCCAATAAAACACGCTTGGCAAGGGCTCCCACACCGCCAGGTGACTTATTAAGGGAACCAGTCTCTTGAGACTGGCCTCTGGTGTACTTAGAGCGGCTAGCTCGGTGCCCTGGAACGGAGGACCGGCAGGGGACGGCCGATCTAGCTACTCTAGAGACCCCCGAAGGGGTGGCGAGCCTCCCATCTCCGCTACATTTCTGGGCGGAAGAGACTGAGAGAAGCGCTCGCTGGAGACCGCTGTGCCCTAGAACACTGGCAGGGTTAGCAGACTGATCTCCTGAGGGCACTGAGGAGAGACGGGCACCGTGTAATGCGGTGTACACCGCTCTTCCCCAGAGGGGCCGGCCCTCAAGGCCCTGGACCATGGCATCAGGGCGTTCTGGCCGAAGACTAACGATCCGCAGATCCGTCTTCGGCCCGGGCGCGTCACTCTGACTCCGATTCTGGCGAGTACGAGAAGTGACATTCCCCGAATAGGGAGCTGGAACACAATTGGGGCTGACCACCTCAACCTCCTTGGAGGAAGAGAGGTAAACATTGTGCTCTCACTTGAGAAGTATCCCAAGAGGCTCTTGTAGGTCATATACAATATATAATTGTATATATTCCTCTACAATATATATATATATATATCTATATATGTATAAATATATATCTACCTCTCATAGTCGGATAAAATGCATAGTTAATTATTCAAAATTAAATGCAGTCAAACACCCAGACAAGTAAACACGGTCTGAAAGTGCATAAATGAACCGAGGCAACGCGCGAGCCGCTCGGAACAAAACAAATAAATCTTCTTGAAGAGAAATTGCTGCAGATTAGCGCACTCTCACTCAAGGGGGAAGAACTATAGCTTAGGCTTCCGCCCTGGGAGAGCGCTAGACCTGGGGAATACAGGTGGAAATAGGGCGAACCCGTCTCCAACCCGTCCGCCAGATCTATGTGCGCTCCGTGATCTCACTCGCCGCGGTGCCTCAGCAGCCGTGGGACCGCGAGATCATAGGCGCGGACACACTCCTCGGAGCGTGCCCGGCGGGAGCACAATGCATTGCAGCGGACGCTGGATCTGATGGGAAAAGAAGATAGGGGATCACCCGTCTTAATCTTCCCATCTAATCCATCTGCGCGGAGCGCAGGTGAAAACTCCCTCCTCAAAGAGAGTTTTCGCCTCCAGCCAGATCATCGCCAAAACTGTGTGTATCCCGAGAGAGCGCTAGACCTGGGGAATACAGGTGGAAATAGGGCGAACCCGTCTCCAACCCGTCCGCCAGATCTATGTGCGATCCCCGTGATCTCACTCACCGCGGTGCCTCAGCAGCAGCGGGACTGGGAGATCATAGGCGCGGACACACTCCTCGGAGCGTGCCCGGCGGGACGCTGGATCTGATGGGAAAGGAAGATAGGGGATCACCCGTCTTAATCTTTCCATCTAATCCATCTGCGAGCACAGCCACTGCTCCGCCTCAGCGGCAGCGTGGCAGGTGCTGCGAGGACGCAGGTGAAAAACTCCCTCCTCAAAGAGAGTTTTCGCCTCCAGTCAGAGAGGAACACACAGTCTGTAACGTGATCTACTTTCGCCCTCATTGGCCTTTGATATGTCTGCTTCTAGTCTTTCTTTGCCTATCTTTTTAAGAATAAACTTTCTTATTTCCTATCTTGATAGTAACAGACTCACAGAACACATTCGACTGACACACACAGAGAGCTTTGCTGAATGACAAAAAGCTGGCGCCGGCCGCACATCACGTGCTTTTAAGCATCCTGGTCATGACGTCACCGCACCTGACGTCTGGCCGTCAATTTTGACTGATTACACATATGATTCAGAGCTGGACAACGCTGATGGCGTTCCCCTAGCGTTTCGACGCAGCTCGATGTTCCCGGAGGGGAACTGAGCATATCACACCAGTCCTCAGGTCATTACACTGGCTTCCAGTTACATTTAGGATTGATTTTAATGTACTTTTACTCGTTTATAAGTCACTCAATGGTCAAGGACCTAAATATATGGCAGATATGCTCACTGAATATAAACCTAACAGACCACTCAGATCATTAGGACCGAGTCAGTTAGAAATACCAAGGGTTCACACAAAACAAGAGGAGTCCGCTTTTAGCTATTATGCCGCCCGCAGCTGGAACCAGCTTCCAGAAGAGATCAGATGTGCTAAAACATTAGCCACATTTAAATCCAGACTCAAAACTCATCTATTTAGCTGTGCATTTGTTGAATGAGCACTGTGCTACGTCCGAACTGACTGCATTTTTTTATGTATAATCCTTTTCTATTTAACTGTTTTAAATTTCATTTTAAATCAATTTCTATATCATTTTAAAATTCCTTGTTTTATTATTTTTAACTCCTTGTTTTTATTGCTGTGAATGATTATTTCACTTTTTATGTAAAGCACTTTGAATTACCACTGTGTATGAAATGTGCTATATAAATAAACTTGCCTTGCCTTGCCTTGCAGCACTAATCACTGTTATTACTGCTCATTGTGATTAAAAGTCACAACTAACTCGTCCTGCACTTTCTTAACTCTAGACATGAATTATCTTTAAAGTGCATATTGCAGGTTAAAAAAAGAAATTCAAATGAACATATAAACTTGTATGAAAATACCATATGAACCGTTAATGCTGGATTTGAAAATGTTGTAGAAGAAAAGGTGACGCTTTTCTTGACAGTTCTCAAACGTCACATAAGAGAGTCATGTGCCGGGCTCTGTTGGTATTCAGTGGGAGCGGGCGCAAGGCAGTGTGTTCTCTGTAGTTATTTGAATTTTGATTTATCATCGTCATGGTAAATTATTGTGTTTGTGGAGGTTGCACTAACTCCAGCCTGTCAGGACATCGGGTCCACAGGTTTCCTAACAAGAAATAGGACGGTATCTTCCAGGCCTCGGTGCGTTTGTGCAGCTGAACAGACGGGACGTCACTGATGCATCTGCTTCAAAAAAACGCGGTGGTGTGCAATTTAGCGATCACTTTATACCGGAAGATTATCATCCTGGTGATATGATGCAGTTCATCATGGAATACCAAAGCAAGACGTGAGTGAGACTGCGAGCTGGTGTGGTTTCTTCACCGGGTACCGGTCAACCTGTGTTCGGCCACCGGCGGGAGACATGATGCTTACGAATCCGACAGAGATGCTGCTTCACGGAAATGTCAACTGTGCACCGTAAGTCTTGATTTTTTACATTTGCTAACTACCAAATCAGTGAACATAATTATTTAATTAATGAGACACAACGAGATGTGTATAAGTTGTTGTAAAGCACTGCAGCTAGCTTGTAAGCATTAGCAATATATTTTGTAAAACCGTGTTAAAACGTTACCGTATGAGAAGGCATAGCTGGTATGTTAACCTCAGTTTGCTAATATTATAACCATCAAGTCTAGTGACAGCTTAGTGACATTGTTTGCACAGCTAATTGGTAATGTTTTTGTCATGTGGTGTGTTTATAAGGCTTTGGAAGACGGGAGTGTGAAGATATGAAGTGGAGTGGATGCCGGCTGTTATTAAACACCTCTACTGGACTGCAGCTTCCACTCCTAATGGAGATGCAGATGTGATGGAGGCCAAGTGGAAAAGCATGGTCAGCAGTGAATGTGATCTAAACTTGTGCTTGCTTCTCCCAGCATATGCTGTCTGAGAGAGGAATACTGCAGGTCACCATAGGCTCCATGAGAACACAGCACTGTCTTGTCTTCCATTACACCTGGTCCTCTTTCCATATCCATCCAGAGGATCAGCAAGATGAGGCTTTTGGTGTCTGTCTAGCACAGCATTCATGATTTAACACACTTTAACAACACCCACACAGAAGATTGTTAAATGTTTTTAAATGGGTCAGATGGTATATTTTTCTTTCGGTAGTATATGTTTGGTACATCTATATATTAACAGTTGCAATGATGTGTTTTGAGTTAGGTACTAACAATGCTATGAAATAATATTTGTTACGATTTAGTGCTGTATAAATAAAACTGAATTGAATTAACCATGAATGCAGATCTGCTTGATATATACAAAATATTGATAATCAATATTGATTGTCTTATTCAAATAGCATCAAAAAGTGTGACTTACTGGTAGGCATTACCTAAATATAGGCAACTTGTAATTGAGAAACAGAATTATTCAGATTGTTTTAATATTCAAATATTTAATTTACTATGTATACATACAAGTATTTAGCTCAGAGTAATAATTATCTCTGCCTAAACACACTCATGTTTGCTTGCCTGGAGAGGTCTATGCTCCTGTCTGAAGTGCATATAGGCTATCTGTAGCACATACAGGTTCAGACAGCAAGCATCAAAGCTTGGGTGCAGAGTCAGACACTGCACATCAATGTGGGGGTCACATTCTCCACTAAGACCCTGAATGCATCCAACTCCCTGCAGCACTGACTTTCCTTGCATTTTACAAGCACCTATGAATCAAAAACGTGTTTATCTCTCTCTCTCTCTCCTGGGGTGAGGAGAAGCCGCTATATCACGTAAAGTTAGTGTCGGATATTAATGAGCGTGACACGCCTGATCAATGCTTATTAGTTTCTGTTACTGGTAAGTCTCAATAGTCATAGATGAAAATACTATCTTTGCTATTGCTTGATTACATGAGCTAACGTGTGTATATCTATAAGCTAACACTGGACTCTCACCAAGACACCTGCCCTGTTCTTCTCTCACATCAACTTAATTTGTCTCCTCTGACCGTTGTTCTGTCTAATCCTGACCTGTCCCTGCTCTCTTGGCTGCATAGCAGGCTCATAATTGTATCTGTGGTCCGTCATATGAGTGTAAATAAACATTTAAAATGTCCACAGCGTCCAAATTGTCATTGCGATCCATTGTTTTCATATGGTTAAAATGGACTCTCTCGTTAAGTCCCTTCCGGTTTTCAGGTTTTTAGATGCTCAAGTAAAATTCTCTCACAAAAATGACTCCAGAAGCCTTAATAGCGTATTGTTAAGTATATTTTAAAGAAAATCTAGTTCCTACATTATTTTTCTATACATCGATTGGGGTCTCTAACCTGGAATATGCCCTTTAAAACATGCAGCTTGTTGTAATATATTGATAATGACATAATGACATCTGATGCTTTTAGCTTCTATTGTATGTTCATGATTAATGTGTATTATGTATTTGTTGTCTATTACAGCAGTGAAGCTATAGGTTTAATTTTAATGTATTGTTTGTGTTTTTCGTGCTCACAGGCTTCCGAACTGTAATCCCACTGGTCAGTACTGGAATATTTTGGTGTCAGCTCTACAATCACCAGACTCTCCCCTGAGAGAGCTTGATCTGAGTAACAATGATCTACAGGATTCAGGAGTGAAGCTGATCGCTGATGCTCTCAAGGACCCAAACTGTCAACTACAGATACTGAGGTTTGTAATTATAGGGGAAAATATTCATGTCCTAAGAAAAAAAAAAAAAAATTGTGGCTGTGAAAGCTGTTCTTTGGGACAACTGGAATTTATATTTAAAAAAACACTGTATATTTCGGAGCCAATGGCATATGGTGCCAATAAGCATACGACAACTCGAGTTTGAAGCCTGACTTGAGGTCCTTTGCTGATCCCGTTCCCCTCATAGATATATAACGAGATGCAGCATTAGCAGATGTTTCTTTGATATCCTCCTATACATAGGTCGCCTGCCATATTGGAAAGGTGCGAGTCAGTCTGTGAATTAGTGTTACCAAGTCTGAGGTTTTCCCGTGGAATTGGGCTACTTTTAAACTCTTACTGCAGGTTGTTTTTTCCACAGGTTAAGAGTGGAAGGATTTTGTTATTTAGCTGTCAATATTAACCCCCTGGGGTCGAAGCCCGCACCGGTGCCGGTAGTCTAAAACAAATATTCTGTGATAAAGTAATCCGTATGAAACCAGCGCGATGTGTTGGTTTCATATGGATTGCTTTATCACAGAATATTTGTTTTCGATATGACGCAGTGATATTCGCAGAGACGGAGAAGACGGAGAGCGCACCCTGTTTGTTTTCTTTATTTTACAATACCACAAAGTTTTGTTGTTATTGTGAGTGTACGCAAATAAAAGTAGACACTTAACAGTTTCGATTAAGGTATAACACTTATTTGTGCGATCAAACTCAACAGAGTATTTTAGTGTCTTTTGCACTGATATTAAAAAAAATGAGCTTGTCTTGCCGGCGAGACCATCGACCCCAGAGAGATAAGCTGGTGCACAGCTGCTAGTGTAACTTTGTTTTCATTTTGCGCAAGCTGCAAGAGTTCCGTTCCTTGCAACAAAAACACTCGGTTTTGTGGAACCTTTACGATTAATTAACTGTGATGTTTTAAAGCACGGTTCAGCATGTGCTAGTTAGCAGTTGTAGTTTTTATTTGTGCTGAAAAAAGTGGAAGCGGCGAAAGAGGAAGGGATAAGTGCTTGAGGTAAGCAGTTTATTGTTTTAGCACCATGTTGCGTTCATTTCACGTTGCATTTTTATTGGCTGGTCAGTACATTTAGTCATTTAGCAGACGCTTTTATCCAAAGCGACTTACAATTGGGAGTACATAAAGCGATTAATCTAGAAGAGGCAAACATACAGAGGAAGTGCCAATAACACCAAGTCTCAGGCATTGTTCAAATAAGTACAAGCTAGCAAGGGAAGGAGAGAAAGATAAAGAGAAAGATGAAGATTTTGAAAAAGTGAATTTTTTTTTTTTTTTTAATGTAGTCAAGTAGAGTTGAAAGAGATGAGTTTTCAGTTGTTGCTTGAAGATTGACAGGGATCCAGCAGTCCGGATGGGGGTGGGAAGATCATTCCACCGGCCAGGAACGGTGAAAGAGAATGTTCTGGAGAGTGATTTTGAGCCTCTCTGTGATGGTACCACGAGGCGTCGCTCACTAGCAGATCTCATACTTCTGGAGGGGATGTAAATTCGTAATAGTGAGTGGAAGTAGGCGGGGCTTCTGGAGGGGATGTAAATTCGTAATAGTGAGTGGAAGTAGGTGGGTGCTGAGCCTGTGGTTGTTCTATATGCAAGCATCAGTGTCTTGAACTGGATGCGAGCTGCAACTGGTAGCCAGTGCAAGGAGACAAAGAGAGCTGTAACATGGGCTCTTTTGGGCTCGTTGAAGACCAGTCGTGCCACTGCATTCTGAATCATTTGTAGAGGTTTGATTGTGTTTGATGGAAGTCCAGCTAGAAGAGCATTGCAGTAGTCCAGTCTAGAAATAACAAGGGCCTGGACAAGAAGTTGTGCAGCATGCTCTGTCAGAAAGGGCCTGATCTTTCTGATGTTGTGTAGTGCAAACCTGCAAGATCGAGCAGTCTTTGCAATGTGCTCTTTGAAGGTCAGCTGGTCATCGAAGATTACACCAAGATTTCTGACCGAAGCTGATGGGGTAATTGTTGATGAACCTAACTGAATCGTGAAATCATGCTGTAGAGTTGGAGTTGCAGGGAAGACAAGAAGCTCAGTCTTTGCCAGGTTGAGCTGTAGATGGTGTTCTCTCATCCATGCCGAGATGTCCGCCAGGCAGCCTGAGATCCGTGCAGCTACCGTTGAATCATCTGGTCGAAATGAGAGATAGAGCTGTGTGTCATCAGCATAGAAATGGTAGGAGAAGCCATGTGCCTGTATGATCGGAACCAGTGATGAAGTGCATGTGGAGAAGAGGAGGGGTCCAAGAACCGAGCCCTGGGGAACCCCAGTGACCAATTTATGTGCTTTGGATACCTCCCCGCCCCAGGCCACCCTGAAAGACCGACCAGTGAGATAGGATTCAAACCAGCGATATGGAATCCCAGTGATATCCAGTGATGAGAGGGTGGACAGGAGGATCTGATGATTGACAGTGTTGAAAGCGGCAGACAGATCCAGCAGAATGAGGACTGATGATTTGGAATCTGCTTTTGCAATTCGCAGGGTTTCAGTGACCGATAGTAGCGCAGTCTCAGTTGAATGGCCACTCCTGAAACCTGACTGTTTAGCGTCCAGTTTGTTGTTCTGTGAAAGAAACAATGAGACCTGGTTAAAGACAACTCGTTCGAGTGTTTTGGCAATGAATGGAAGGAGAGAGACAGGTCTGTAGTTTTCTAAAAGAGAAGTGTTTAATGTAGGTTTTTTGAGCAGTGGGGTTACTCGAGCCTGCTTGAATGCAGTGGGGAAGATGCCTGTGAGGAGAGATGTGTTGATAATGTGTGTGAGTGCTGGTAAGAGTGCGGGAGAGATTGCTTGGAGAAGGTGTGAGGGGATAGGGTCTAGAGGACATGTTGTAGGATGGCTGGAGAGGAGAAGTTTGGATACTTCCGCCTCAGTGAGGGGACAGAAGGAGAAGATGGGAGTTTGAGCAGTGGATCTAGTTGGTTGGGGGTCCTGTATGAGTGGAGGTGAAAACTGACTACTGATTGTTTTAGTTTTGTTTGTAAAAAAAAGTTGCAAAGTCATCAGCTGTTATAGACGTGGTGGGAGGTGGTGGAGGGGGACAGAGGAGAGAATTAAATGTTCTAAAGAGATTACGCATATCTGGAGCATTGTTGATCTTGTTATGGAAATGTGACGATTTGGCAGTGTGGACTTCAGCAGAGAAAGATGACAGAAACGATTGATACATACTCAGGTCCGATGGCTCGTTGGATTTTCGCCATTTTCTCTCTGCTGCTCGGAGTCTGGTCCGATGTTCATGAAGAACATCAGATAACCAGGGGTTAGAAGGGGCAGTTCGTGCTGGCCTGGAGGAGAGAGGACAAATGTCATCTAGACAAGTGGTTAAAGTAGAGCATAAAGTATCAGTAGCAGCATTCACATCCAGAGATGAGAAATGGGTAGGTGAGGGAAGAGAGGAGGATACTACAGAGGAAAGATGGGAGGGAGAAAGGGAGCGTAGGTTTCGTCTAAAGGTAACCGGTAAGGGGGATGGTGGCACCCGGGTAGCAAAGTGTAATGTGAATTTAATGAAGAAATGGTCAGAGATATGTAGTGGTTGTACCAGAATGTTATCTGCAGTACAATCGCGTGTGTAAATTAAATCAAGTTGGTTGCCTGATTTGTGAGTGCTAGTATAAGTCGAAGTGGACGTCCATGACATGTGGAGTCCCACAAGGCTCTATTCTTGCACCGCTCTTGTTTAGCCTGTATATGCTCCCACTAAGTCAGATAATGAGGAAGAACCAAATTGCCTATCACAGCTATGCTGATGATACCCAGATCTACCTAGCCTTATCTCCAAATGATTATAGCCCCATTGACTCCCTCTGCCAATGCATTGATGAAATTAACAGTTGGATGTGCCAAAACTTTCTTCAGTTAAACAAGGAGAAAACTGAAGTCATTGCATTTGGAAACAAAGATGAAGTTCTCAAGGTGAATGCATACCTTGACTCTAGGGGTCAAACAACTAAAAATCAAGTCAGAAATCTTGGGGTGATTCTGGAGACAGACCTTAGTTTTAGTAGTCATGTCAAAGCAGTAACTAAATCAGCATACTATCATCTCAAAAACATTGCAAGAATTAGATGTTTTGTTTCCAGTCATGACTTGGAGAAACTTGTTCATGCCTTTATCACCAGCAGGGTGGATTATTGTAATGGTCTCCTCACCGGCCTTCCAAAGAAGACCATTAGACAGCTGCAGCTCATCCAGAACGCTGCTGCCAGGATTCTGACTAGAACCAGAAAATATGAGCATATCACACCAGTCCTCAGGTCCTTACACTGGCTTCCAGTTACATTTAGGATCGATTTTAAAGTACTTCTACTCGTTTATAAGTCGCTCAATGGCCTAGGACCTAAATATATGTCAGATATGCTCACTGAATATAAACCTAACAGACCACTCAGATCATTAGAATCGAGTCAGAAATACCAAGGGTTCACACAAAACAAGGCGAGTCCGCTTTTAGCTATTATGCCGCCCGCAGCTGGAACCAGCTTCCAGAAGAGATCAGATGTGCTAAAACATTAGCCACATTTAAATCCGGTCTCAAAACTCATCTATTTAGCTGTGCATTTGTTGAATGAGCGCTGTGCTACGTCCGAACTGACTGCATTGTATTTTATGTATAATCATTTTCTATTTAACTGTTTTAAATCTCATTTTAAATCAATTTCTATATCATTTTAAAACTCCTTGTTTTATTATTTTTAACTTCTTGTTTTTATTGCTGTGAATGATTATTTCACATTCTTTTATGTAAAGCAATTTGAATTACCAATGTGTATGAAATGTGCTATACAAATAAACTTGCCTTGCCTTGCCTTGCCTAGTAGTGGTAAGGCGTTTGAGATCAAATGAAGCTAGGAGCGAATGAAAGTCTGTAGCATAAGGCTTTTCTAGATGAATGTTGAAATCGCCAAAAACTAAGAGTGGAGTTCCATCCTCCATGAAAGAGGACAGCAACCCATCCAGCTCCTCTAGGAAGGGGGCTAGAATTTGGCCAGGGGGACGGTAGATTACCACAATCTGGAGTTTTATAGGAGCCATGACAGTAATCGCATGAGATTCAAATGAGTTGTAATTGCATAGGGGCGAGTGGGTTGAGTATTTCCAATTATTTGAAATGAGCAGACCAGTGCCCCCACCCCGGCCAACCTGACGTGGGGTGTGAGAGAAAGAGAAATTGTTAGAGAGGGCAGCTGGGGTTGCTGAGTCTTCTGGACGAATCCAGGTCTCAGTCAAGCCCAAGATGCTGAGTGTGCATTGTAAAGAAAAAGCGGAAATGAAGTCTGCTTTGTTGACAGCTGACTGACAATTCCAGAGAGCCATAGAGAAAGAAAGAGGTGTAGTAGATGTAGAGATGGGGTGCAGGTTAGCAGGATTACTTTGCCGTCTGCGTGTGATGTTAGAGCGTGGTCGAGAGACAACCGGAATGGTTTTGAAACACATGATAGAAGATAGCAAAGGAGAGTGTGTGAGGGAAGATAGAAATGATACTTAAGTGTGTTGCTCGGTGTCGTTGCTCGGGTAAAGTCGCGCAGGAGAAAGTCGATTGTCTTTACACTCGTCTGTCTTCACACGAGGATGCTGAACACTTCCGCAGACGCTTCCGCGTCAGTCTCGGACATCAAATAAATACACAGTCTAATTAAGAGAATAGAGTGAAAACAGCTGTGAACGGCTTCTGATTAGCCCAGCCAATAGACTAACAGAGTGCTAATAGAGACGAAACTAACACCTTGCCCAAGGAGCAATGGAGGCGCAAATGATTATAATTACCAGTAAGTGCAATCAAAACTATAAACCAACGAAAATGCAGACTACAAATAGGTAGGAAACAAAATATTCCTTCCTAGCAGCAAGTAAATAATTTCAACAACAGATCTATGAACAAGTATTAAAAGCACTTACAAGCTGACGTCCGTTTCTTCTGGTGACTAATCGGCTTCTCCCAGCTTAAACCAGTAACCAAGCAGTTTAAATACTTTAACAGTTGCTGTGAACGGCTTCTGATTAGCCCAGCCAATAGACTAACAGAATGCTAATAGAGACGAAACTAACACCTTGCCCAAGGAGCAATGGAGGCGCAAATTATTATAATTACCAGTAAGTGCAATCAAAACTATAAACCAACGAAAATGCAGACTACAAATAGGTAGGAAACAAAATATTCCTTCCTAGCAGCAAGTAAATAATTTCAACAACAGATCTATGAACAAGTATTAAAAGCACTTACAAGCTGACGTCCGTTTCTTCTGGTGACTAATCGGCTTCTCCCAGCTTAAACCAGTAACCAAGCAGTTTAAATACTTTAACAGTTGCTGTGAACGGCTTCTGATTAGCCCAGCCAATAGACTAACAGAATGCTAATAGAGACGAAACTAACACCTTGCCCAAGGAGCAATGGAGGCACAAATGATTATAATTACCAGTAAGTGCAATCAAAACTATAAACCAACGAAAATGCAGACTACAAATAGGTAGGAAACGAAATATTCCTTCCTAGCAGCAAGTAAATAATTTCAACAGACGTGGTAGACGTTCAACAGACGTTCAAGTAGACGTGAGTCTTAGCAGCAAACACACTGTGCGATAATCATGCAAAATTTCTGGCACTGTCAGAAAATGATCGTAGGCTATCTTTGGTCGCATGACCGTGACACCGTCCATCTTTAAACCGCTATCACTGTATGACACAGAACCACCGAATAGGAGCCACGATCACAGAAATCACCACGATTGTTTCACAATGCCAATCTTTCGTCTGGGACAGCTGGAAATCGTGCAATGTGTCTCGGGCTTAAGAGCAAGCTGACTGTGCATTTGCTACCATAGTTAAATGCATGTATGATCATGAAAACTTATTTGCTGTTGTGTAAACTCAAACATTACATTTGCTAAATGAACACAATACAACAAGACGGAAGGGTGTCAAATTTTTTCGGTAATTTAAATCCCTGTGGTTTTACAACCATGGCTGCATGGTATTGTGGCATTTTAGCAACTTGTGAGTGACGTCAGTAGAGCATTCCAAAATGGTGGACACATCTATGTGTCTGGAGTGCTCGAATGCGGTATCTAGTTTTACATATATCAATCGTTCCCCTCTCTCCTCCCTGTACTTTCCTGTCCTCTCCCTACATACTGTTCTGTCCAATAAAGCCAAAAAGCCCCTCAAACCTATCTTTAAAAAAAACTGTATATTCTTATAGCTTTCTTGACTTTTATATAATTAATGCACTTTACTTTTGAGGTGAATTAAACAATTTACTTATTTTTTGAGTGACGCTAACTTATAACAATCAAGTAGATCAACAAATAAAAAATGATTTGTTGACTTTGTCAACATATCTTTCCAGAGGATGAATACAGGTGCATCTCAATAAATTAGAATGTCGTGGAAAAGTTCATTCATTTCAGTAATTCAACTCAGGAATTCTCAGGAACTCAGGAAACTTTTGCAGGTGTTTTGAGTTGATTAGCTGAAAGGCATGTCACCATATTCTAATTGGTTGAGATTAGGGCTGAAATGATTCTTCGAGTAACTCGAATACAAAAAATCATTGAGGCAAAATTATGTGCCTCGAGGAATCGTTTTGTCCATTTACATGGGATGCACTGAATTTTCGGCAGCCGAAAATATATGCCGCACCGCAGGGGCGTCGCACCCGTGGGGATGAAATACCAACACTTTTCCCGGTGAGAGGGTTCAACACCCGCGCTTTTTCTGCAGTTCCGCAGTTTTGCACAAACGCCTTACAGCAGTCGCTCCTCGGTTTCTCTGGCCGCTCTGTGTCTGGCAGTGCGCTCGCTGCGGCTGCCTCCTCTCCCCTCCCTCTCAAACACCGGCTTTGAGCGTGACCGGCTGATGATTGGCTGTTCTGCCTTAAGTCGGTCAGCTCGTGCTGAGGAGGCGGGAACTTATGGTTATGGTTATTTACATCTCCCTTTTCCAGGTACTTTGAATGAGTGTTTATGCTTTCAAGGTTTTTAAATAAGCTTGATATGTGTTTGGGAAGATGTTCTGTTTGTGTTTTGACATGTCGAGTGTTTTCTGTATTATATTTCGTTTTTTTAGACTAATGCTAATTGCTAATTGGGATATTGTTCAGCAGCTAGCTAAATTCGGTTATGTATGTGGCATGCAATGTATAAAGTAACTGTGATGAAGAAGTCAGGGAATTGATGAGGAGGAGGGATAAATTGTCATTGTTAAGCAGTGTATTTATGGGTTTATTGCCAGTGCAATTGATTTCGATTGTTGATTATCTGAATACTTTTGTGGATACTTAACTGTTGTGTTTGATTGTACCTGTTGAGGAGAAAAAAAGTGAGAAATGATGTCATTGTTTGCATACCTGTTGAAGAACTATGAAAGAAAAGTGTATATTATTTAATGTTTAAAAACAGTAAATTGTTACATTATTTATACCATCAGAGAAAAAGCTTTGTGTGGGCGTTTTATTATTTTTTATTTTTTTATATCTCCCCTTTTTAAGGCGCAAGTAATCAAAATTTAGCAGTCACAGTCCTGTCAGACCCATGTCACTATCAAGCTTACCACTGTCTTGTTGTCATGCAGTATCATTAAGATGCAGAAAAGAAAGAGGCAGGAGAAGATTGACACCTTTTTCAAAGTTGTTTGTATATCTGGAGTTTGTAACAAAAATAATTTCCCCCTGGGATTATTAAAGTATTTCTGATTCTGATTCTTTAGCAAGTCTACTGTTGTGTATTTTCACAAATCAAGTTCAAGTTGAGCTTTATTGTCATTCCGCTACATGTGTGGACATACAGTGGAACGAGATGTCATGCCTCACAGGTCCCCGGTGCTACATAAATACAGACATACAACACTATAAACCTATACACAACTAACCTACTGTCAGATTTTGACTAAGTATACTCTATGTAAAAGTTTACCCTATACAACTAAAGATAAAGATAGAAAATACAAACTATGCGAATGCTTCACATAAATACTGTACATGTGCAGAGAGAAACATTGTGAGTCAAGCAGCTAGCTGGGGAACAGTACAAGATGACTTGTAGTGCAGGAGCATGTAAACATACATATATTGCTGAGTCTTTTGAGGGATTGTGTACACAGCAGTGTTTGGAAAAGTGTCTAGTGCAAGAGGAGAGTGTGTTACTACAGAGTTTTGACTTATTTTCTGTGTGTTCTGGGTGTGTTTTTATACTTTTCTAGTATCACTCATTTAAATGGGAAGCTTTTTATATCTTTTATGTTATACCTTTTGTACCCTTCTGTCATTGTATTCATCGTTTTTATTGTTAACAAACAAACCACATCCATCCCCCGCACTTTTGAAAAGCTTGCTACGCCCCTGCCGCACCGCACCACCCAGCAGTGTTCAAGTTTCCCCTCTCCCTCAATCGTCATCACTGTGCTGCGTGACGCTCCTCTCTTTCATTCTGCTCAGTTACCGCTCATGCTCACCGGAAAAGCAGAGTCCGTGTACAGAATCATCATTTCTATTCATTTCCCACTGATTTACGCGATCTGAACTCTGTATGAATGAATGACAGCGTTCCCTATCAGTCAGTCACGTTCGACGTAACGTCAGAGTGACTGACTAATGGGATCTCGCCGGAGAGCCCAATCACCTTCGAGTGTTAACAAAACAAGCCAATGACAGTTGGCGTGCGTGTTTCGCCACGCGCACTCCGCCCCGTGGTGCGGGTATAAAAGGAGAGCGCGTGCAAACGCACATCAGCTTTTCGCTTCAGAGCCGAGCCTTGCAAATCTCTGAGTGTCTGCAAAGCAAGACTACAGCGTTGGTGTTACGGCGTGTCAGCGGAGGTTGCTGTCCAGTGCTGCATTCTGAGAGAAGCAGCGATCACGCTGCTACCTCCCCTCGGCGCTTCAGCGCTGCTGAAAGAGAGGTTTTTTTTTTTTTTTTTTTTTTTTTTTTTTTTAAACAAAAAAAAAAGCTAAAAGAGCTCCACGAGCGACGGGCGTCTTTTTAAAGATGGCTTCCCGCTCGTGCGTTTCTGGATGTGGTCGGTTCCTGACTTCATCTGATGGTCACGATCGCTGCCCCTCGTGCTTGGGCTTTAGGCACGCTGAGGCAGCGCTCGTGGATGAGTCATGTTCTCACTGTGGGAACATGACCATGGTGATGTTGCGCTCCAGATACCTCCTCGATAGACGGGGGGGGTATCCCCCTTGCTCTGCCCCGTTCTAGTTCCTCCGGACGGAGGACTACTTCGGCTCAGGGCCAGGGTGATTTGAGGATCACAGTGAGAGCTTCCCCGTCGAGTACGTCTCCGCGGGCCTCTCACTCCTCGAGCACATCGCACCGTCTGGGGTTCCCGGATGAATATGCGGGGTCCTCGGACAGGGCGGGGCCCAGCATCTCATTCGGTGCCCAAGCAGATGACGGGATTTCGATCACTGCATCGGGGGATGAGCTAGGTTCTGGAGAGGACGATTCGGCTGCGCTGCCTCCGTCAGGAAGAGTAGCGTTGCCCGAGTCAGATCCAGAACTGACCGCTATGCTTTCCCGGGCCGCTGAGAGCATCGGGCTGCACTATAGGCGTCCGCCTTCTCCCGAGCGCTCGAGGCTGGATGATTGGTTCCTGGGGGCGCAGGCCGAACGTCGGCAACCGCCCCCGGTTCCGTTCTTCCCGGAGTGCATGAGGAGGTGACTAGGTCTTGGAAGGCACCTTTTTCTGCCCGAAACAGGCCTAGTGCCTCCTCCGTCCTCACCACCCTCGACGGCGGAGCGGCCCAAGGGTATGTGGAGGTCCCCCCAGTCGAGCGCGCCATTGCCATGCAGCTTTGCCCGCAAGGCGCTGCCGCCTGGAGGGGTAATCCACGCCTTCCGTCCAGGGCCTGTAAGTTCTCGTCCGCTCTAACGGCCAAGGCTTACGGTGCTGCTGGACAGGCCGCTTCCGCCCTGCACGCCATGGCCCTCCTGCAGGTCCACCAGGCCAAGGCGTTGAAACAGCTGCACGAGGGTGATGCTGACCCAGGTGTGTTGCAGGAACTGCGCACAGCGACGGACCTCGCACTAAGGGCGACGAAAGTCACGGCGCGGGCCCTGGGTCAGACGATGTCCACATTAGTGGTCCAGGAGCGCCACCTGTGGCTGACCTTGGCGGATATGAGGGAGTCCGACAAGCACCGCTTCCTGGACTCCCCGATCTCCCAGGCCGGCCTATTCGGCGAAGCGGTGGAGGACTTTGCCCAACAGTTCTCCGCCGCACAGAAGCAGACGGAGGCGTTTCGTCACATCCTGCCCCGGCGGTCCGCTGCTGTCTCCACCCCACCGCCGGCTGCAGCCCCTCCGTCTGCTCGTCGCCGAGGGCGCCCTCCTGCTGCCTCCACCTCCGCTCCAGCTCGGCCACAACAGCAGCCTGCACTACGGCCGCAGCGTGGAGCTGGCCGCAGGAGACCGGCGCAGCCCGCCTCCGCCCCTGCCAAGCCCGTGAAGCGCCAGGGCAGGCGGCGTCCCTGAGACGGGCGACCCGGAGCCTTTGGATCCTGCTCTTCAGGAGATGGTGACCACACCACTCCTTCCCCCGGAGGAGGGCCGGGTGGAGAATCTTTTGTTTCCTTTTTGTTCTGTTCCGCCACTGACCCCCGGGTCCGAGGACGCGACGCCTTCTCCCGCATCCCCTGCCTAACTATGGAGCCAGGTCAGTGTCACACCACACACTCAGACCCCACTTCGAGACGCACTGCCTTTCGAGTCGGGCCCCTGTGCTCCATTTCGCTGCCCCACCGTGGGTACGTCAGTGACTCCCCTGGTCCCGCTTGTACGGTCCCTGGGGGCCTGGCTAGAGCTCCCCAGGCCGTCTCGCTGGCTCCTGAGGACTATCAGACTCGGCTACGCGATTCAGTTCGCCCGGCGTCCCCCCAAGTTCAGGGGCATTCGGTTCACCTCAGTGTTGAGCAAGGATGCCCCTGTCTTGCGTGCAGAAGTCGCGGTCCTACTGGCGATGGACGCGATAGAGCCGGTCCCTCCAGCCGAGATGAAGTCAGGGTTCTACAGCCCCAACTTCATCGTACCCAAGAAAGACGGTGGGTTACGACCAATCCTGGACCTGCGCGTTCTGAACCGGGCCCTTCACAAGCTCCCGTTCAGGATGTTGACGCAGAGACGCATCTTTCAATGCGTCCGTCCCTTCGATTGGTTTGCAGCAATCGACCTGAAGGACGCCTACTTCCATGTCTCGATCCTCCCTCGACACAGACCGTTTCTCCGCTTTGCGTTCGAGGGGCGAGCATACCAGTACAAGGCCCTTCCCTTCGGGCTATCCCTGTCGCCTCGTGTCTTCACCAAGGTCGTAGAAGCAGCCCTTGTACCGTTAAGGGAAGCAGGCATTCGTATCCTCAACTACCTCGACGACTGGCTCATCCTGGCCCAGTCTCGAGCACTGTTGTGCGAACACAGGGATATGGTGCTCAGTCACCTCAGCCGGTTGGGACTTCAGGTCAACCGGGAAAAGAGCAAACTCTCCCCTACGCAGAGGATCTCTTTTCTCGGCATGGAGTTGGACTCGGTCAACCTCACAGCACTTCTCTCAGAGGAGCGTGCTCAGTCAATGCTGAGATGCCTGGAGTCTCTCCAGTGCAAGAGGGCGGTTCCACTGAAACATTTTCAGAGGCTCCTGGGGCATATGGCATCCTCAGCCGCTATCACGCCGCTATCACGCCGCTCGGATTGCTTCATATGAGACCGCTTCAGCGTTGGCTCCACGACCGAGTCCCGAGATGGGCATGGCGCCACGGCACATACCGGGTCTCACTCACCCCGTCCTGCCGTCGCACCTTCAGCCCATGGTCGGACCTTGCCTTTCTTCGGGCAGGAGTTCCCCTAGAGCAAGTATCCAGGCATGTTGTTGTTTCAACAGACGCCTCTGCCACGGGCTGGGGGGCCATGTGCAACGGGCACGCAGCCGCGGGGCTCTGGACAGGGCCCCAGCTGCAGTGGCATATCAATTGCCTCGAGTTGCTGGCAGTATGGCTTGCTCTGCGCCGCTTCAGAACGCTGCTACACGAGAAGCATATACTGGTCCGCTCGGACAACACTGCGACCGTTGCGTACATCAACCACCAGGGCGGTCTACGCTCCCGTCGCATGTCGCAACTCGCCCGCCATCTCCTCCTTTGGAGTCAGAAGCATCTGAGGTCGCTTCGCGCCGTTCATGTCCCAGGCGAGCTCAATCGTGCAGCCGACGAGCTCTCACGTCAGCACGCCCTTCCGGGAGAATGGCGACTCCACCCCGAGGTACTCCAGCTGATTTGGAGACGCTTCGGGGACGCTCAGGTAGACCTGTTTGCCTCCCCGGACACGTCTCACTGCCAGTTGTTTTTCTCCCTGTCCGAGGGGACCCTCGGTACGGATGCGCTGGCATGCAGCTGGCCTCGGGGCTTACGCAAATATGCGTTTCCCCCAGTGAGCCTTCTCGCACAGACCCTGTGCAAGGTCAGGGAGGACGAGGAGCAAGTCCTCCTGGTGGCGCCTTACTGGCCCAGTCGGACTTGGTTCCCAGAACTGATGCTCCTCGCGACAGCCCCTCCTTGGCAAATTCCTCTGAGGAGGGATCTACTTTCTCAGAGAGGGGGCACCCTCTGGCACCCGCGCCCAGACTTGTGGAACCTCCACGTATGGTCCTTGGACGGGACGCGGAGGTTCTAAGTGGGCTACCTCCAGCGGTAGTAAACACTATCACTTCTGCCAGGGCTCTGTCTACGAGACAAGCTTACAGGCTGAAGTGGAACCTGTTCGTCAATTGGTGTTCTCCCCGCCGGGAGGACCCCCGTAGATGCCCGATCGCAGTCGTGCTTTCTTTCCTGCAGGATGGGTTGGAGCGAAGGCTGTCTCCCTCCACCCTCAAAGTGTATGTCGCCGCTATTGCCGCACATCACGATGCAGTAGATGGTAAGTCTCTGGGGAAACACGACCTGGTCATCAGGTTCCTCAGAGGGGCAAGGAGGCTAAATCCTCCGCGCCCTCACCTGGTACCCTCTTGGGATCTCCCCTCGGTCCTGTCGGCCTTGAGGGGGGCCCCCTTTGAGCCTCTGCAGTCAGTAGAGCTTAAGTTTCTGTCTCTGAAGACAGTGATCCTCTCGGCATTGGCCACAGTCAAGAGGGTAGGGGACCTGCAAGCATTTTCGGTCGATGATTCGTGACTAGAATTCGGGCCGGCTGACTCTCACGTTGTCCTGAGACCCCGGCCTGGATATGTGCCCAAAGTTCCCACCATGCCCTTCAGGGACCAGGTGGTGAACTTGCAAGCGCTGCCCCGGGAGGAGGCAGACCCAGCCATTGCTCTGCTCTGTCCCGTTCGTGCCTTGCACAACTATGTGGACCGCACGCAGAGCTTCAGGACCTCAGACCAGCTCTTTGTCTGCTTCGGAGGACAGCAGAAGGGAAGAGCTACTCCAAACAAAGACTCGCCCACTGGATAGTGGAGGCTATAGTCTTGGCCTATCAGGCCCGGCGCTTACCGTGCCCCCTGGTGTGAGAGCACACTCTACGAGAGGCGTTGCTTCCTCTTGGGCTTTGGCGCGAGGCGCCTCAATAGCAGACATTTGTAAAGCTGCCGGCTGGGCGACACCTAATACGTTTGCGAGGTTTTACAATCTCCGTATAGAGCCAGTGTCCTCCCGTGTACTTGTCTCGGATGGCCAGTAACACTGGAACCCGCTCGGTGTCAATCACGCTTGCTGCGCCATTCCCCTCTACGAACCGGATACGTGCGCCCTGTTGCTTCTCAGTTCAGTTCCCCACGGCGAACCCTGTTGAAGTTCCTCCCGCACCCTCGGCAGTCAGGTGTGGCGGAGCACCAGACGCCAGGTCCAGTACTTGTACGTTGCCCAAGGTCAACCCTAAGCTCCACATGATACCTCCTTATGCGGGATGTGGCTCCGTAGCGTTTCCCCCTACTTGGGGTACGCTTTCCCAGTGTTATTCTACCCACTGAACGGAACAGCAGTGCGGTCATCTCTGCCTAAACCCTGTCCTATCATCCATCCCAACTGGTGTGGGGGGACTTGCCGGCTTCTGCAGAGCACTGGAGGGGGTCAGCAATAGTGGCGTTTTCCAAGGGATCCCATTAGTCAGTCACTCTGACGTTACGTCGAACGTGACTGACTGATAGGGAACGTCTCGGTTACTTGCGTAACCCCCTGAAGGAGGGAACGGAGACGTAACGTCCCGTCGCCATAGTTGCTGTACCACCGCTGTACGGCCGGGGCACACAGTCTCGGCTCCTCAGCGAAAAACTGATGTGCGTTTGCACGCGCTCTCCTTTTATACCCGCACCACGGGGCGGAGTGCGCGTGGCGAAACACGCACGCCAACTGTCATTGGCTTGTTTTGTTAACACTCGAAGGTGATTGGGCTCTCCGGCGAGATCCCATTAGTCAGTCACTCTGACGTTACGTCTCCGTTCCCTCCTTCAGGGAACGGGGGTTACGCAAGTAACCGAGACGTTTTCCTTTAGCACACACACACTAAATTACTATTACTACTAAAATTCAGAAAACTTTATTTTTTTTAAGGAATGATCACACAACATTTCCAACATGTTTTAATTTTAATAGTAAATTCACTTTATTTGCCAAAAACAAAAAAGTTTAATTTCCAAAAATTTTAAGATAAATGAAATGTATGTTTTATGCCTTCATTTGATAACCAGATACACAACACAGAATTTCTGAGGAAAAATAAAACATTTGATTTGGCTATTTAAAAAAACAAATAACATTAGGTGAGAGAAAATAAAAAATAACTTTATAATTGTCATTTTCTTCAATCGTATAGTTATGATAACAGCTAAAATACATTGCATGTAAAGTGTTGAAGGTACATTGTGTGCACATGATCAGGATGATACACCTCCGCTGCATTTTGAGAAAGAAAAAACCTTGTTTGCAGCAAGTAAATAATTTCAACAGACGTGGTAGACGTTCAACAGACGTTCAAGTAGACGTGAGTCTTAGCAGCAAACACACTGTGCGATAATCATGCAAAATTTCTGGCACTGTCAGAAAATGATCGTAGGCTATCTTTGGTCGCATGACCGTGACACCGTCCATCTTTAAACCGCTATCACTGTATGACACAGAACCACCGAATAGGAGCCACGATCACAGAAATCACCACGATTGTTTCACAATGCCAATCTTTCGTCTGGGACAGCTGGAAATCGTGCAATGTGTCTCGGGCTTAAGAGCAAGCTGACTGTGCATTTGCTACCATAGTTAAATGCATGTATGATCATGAAAACTTATTTGCTGTTGTGTAAACTCAAACATTACATTTGCTAAATGAACACAATACAACAAGACGGAAGGGTGTCAAATTTTTTCGGTAATTTAAATCCCTGTGGTTTTCACAACCATGGCCGAAAATATATGCCGCACCGCAGGGGCGTCGCACCCGTGGGGATAAAATACCAACACTTTTCCCGGTGAGAGGGTTCAACACCCGCGCTTTTTCTGCAGTTCTGCACAAACGCCTTACAGCAGTCGCTCCTCGGTTTCTCTGGCCGCTCTGTGTCTGGCAGTGCGCTCGCTGCGGCTGCCTCCTCTCCCCTCCCTCTCAAACACCGGCTTTGAGCGTGACCGGCTGATGATTGGCTGTTCTGCCTTAAGTCGGTCAGCTCGTGCTGAGGAGGCGGGAACTTATGGTTATGGTTATTTACATCTCCCTTTTCCAGGTACTTTGAATGAGTGTTTATGCTTTCAAGGTTTTTAAATAAGCTTGATATGTGTTTGGAAAGATGTTCTGTTTGTAGGGCTGTGACGGTATTGGATTTTTCCTTACCGCGGTGAAGCAGCAACAAATATCGCGGTTTGGCGGTTAATCGCACGACACCCCCCCCCCCCCCCCCCAGTAAAAAAAAATTTGACGTGGTCGCACTTTTGCAAGTCTGCGTCTGCGCGCTGCAGAGCCACAGCACATTGTAGCAGGAGTCAGATTTCACTGATCACGTGAAGAGATGCAATTTTAGCACGAGCGCTTGGTGGGTAGAGCCTACACTCACTGCATCAGCACGAGCGCGAAGGTGCACGCAGCAGACTGAGCAACGGAGGATTTGGTTTTCAAACTAAAGTAAAAGACTGCTTCTTAAACCAGAGAAGGTGACAAATAATACTGATGAAAAAGAACGGGTTGAATGTAAAACACTTTCGTTACCATATAGCTATAAACTAGATTAATCAATGCATGCTGATGAACTTTTATCATAATGTTGTATCAAAAAGATAAAGTTGCGACCAATGGGAAGAATGAGTAGAGCCCTGAATGACTTGATCAAGAACGCATGCAGCTTGTAAATGAACATGGAAATGAATAATAATAAAGTCGTCGTCTTTATTCTTAAAACAGCTAATTAAATTAACAATAATAACAAAATAATATTAATCTCTATAATTTTGTTTTTTTTCAATATCTTCTGAGTTTAATAGGAATTATGGAACAGTCTTTGTCATCGTTTGTAACCCATTCTTTGTACAAATTATTAAAAGAAGTAACAACCTGAGCAAGCTGCAGAAACAACAAGCGAGCTTAACATGCCCCATGCTTAGTTCTTATGATTTGTGCTAAACTTCGATTCATATTTCTTTAGACATTGTTTTTCGGGTAAGACTCCGTGGATATAAACGCACTTGTCCAAACGCAACTTGTTGAAAACTGTGTTTGTTGAAACGGATAGGTTGTAACAGCAAATTAGGATGCAATTAATATTATTTGACTATTCGTTAGGCTACATTTATAATAACAACCTTTTTAAAGTGCAAAATAAAATGTTTTTTCTTCTTCCTGACCAGACCGTTCCCGCGAAATATATCTTGTTTCCAGAATCTCACAATTACATTTCCAAGAGAGAGAGATAACAAATAAAAATGTAGTCTGCACAAACATTATTTTATTGTAGGCTATTTATTTTATTCGTCTTGTCCAGAATCAAATTAGTTTGACATTTTGTTGTCAACGTAATAATAAGTGTCGCAGAGAGAAAAAATAATAATACTGTAGGCCAGTTTGTACAAAAATGTAAAAATAGCATTTTTGTTATTTTTATTCTTCTTGTCAAAATACTGAATTTGTTTAACCTTTTGCTGTCAACACGGAAAAGTGTCGCAGAAAAAAAAGACATCTGTCATTTAAATTTATAAGTAAAATATGAACAAAACCGTTGGCTTACATTGCAAAATTAAATCTCTTTTTCATGAAACCAAACAATTTAACTTCCCTGAGAAGAATGTCCCGTGTCGGACTTGCCTGGCGTGGGTTTCTTCGCAGTAAACTGACCATTTTGCAGTCGCAGTTGAAGCATCCACACTTAGCTAAACTTCATCTTTATTCTGCTCTGTCACTCATCGACGGGGCTTTAGGCAAAACGCTGCCGTGCCGCGCCCGCTTCACTCAAATACGATTTTAAAGATGCAAGTGAAAGATTGGATAATTTGTTTATTAACAACTACATTAAAATAAAAGCAAGCACGGGCATGTGCTATTAGCAGTCAGGGCTTCATCTGAACAGACCCGGTCCGGATCAGCACCTCCGAACTCCATCATCTCATCTGGCGGATCCTCTTCCTCCAGTGAAATACGTTTGTGTCAGGGTTATAGTAGTTTTGCATTTTTAAATTCGTTTTTATTTTAATATTGCTTTCAATTTTCGCTAAAAATGTAAGTTTCGTTTGTATTTTTTTATAATTTGGTTAATTTTAGTGTAGTAGAGTTTTCTACCCTATACAGGTTAGTTTCGGTTTTAATTTGAGTTTTAGTAATTCAAGTTTAGCAGAATTAACAGAACACTTCCAGAGCACAGACCAAAGACATTTTAATTTAAACTTATTGACGCAAACCACTAGCGACACTAAATTAAAGCATGCTGAGATTAGAAAATTATTAATTTTATTATTTGATATAGTCGCTATTGGTTTCGTTTTGTTTGAGCTTGTCATTGTTTTTTATTCTTCTTTCTTTCTTTCTTTCTTGTCTTAGTGCCTTTATTTTTTGTCAAATACAGTTCTTAATACAACATATTTCACCGTTTAAACATGTATACAACATTTCTTATTTTTAAATTCGTTTAACAAGCATTTTAGAAGTAAAAATAAAACTTTCATATTCGCAAAAAAACCCTGATGTGGCTCGTTTAGGTGACTTGGTTTGCTTTGCATAAAATAAAATCGTTTACTGTTTTATAGATTACATGAAACAAACCTATATTTGACAAAAAAAAGTAAGTGGCACTGAGAACTGCTCTCACCCGAAGAGAAGGCAAAATATCTGCGTGCACTCGATGCAAACGCAGACTCTGGACTGTCATATAAGATATGGGTTACACAAAAACTACCCAAACATTACAAAAAAATGTTTAATAAAATAACCGTGATTTTTAGAGTATATGCACACAATAAAAGCAACTGATGCAAGCTGGTAATCACTTAAGTGGGTCAACGGAGTGATTGCGTGAATTATCCATTACCTCTCCATCCTCTGATGCCGGATCGGTCTCCCCACTTTATTACACCAATTAAACACTGTATATGATAAACGCTAAATATTGAGTATTCCACTTGGCTAAAACACAACAAAACACGGTTTTGGGTGTACGTAAGCCTATTTAATAGATAATATTACACCTGTTATCTCCACCGCGCTTTCTCTCTCACACACATACATTAGCTATAATCTTACCTTTTAGAAGCGCGTGTCTGGCTTTAAAACTCATCAGACAGCACCAGCAGCAAAAGGAATTCATGTCTGGATAGTTTTATTCGATTTGATGACATTTATGAATGAACATTATAATGTTTTGCATGTAGAGTAGCCTATTGATGACGCTCAGTTGGGGGCGGCGCGGGAGCTGCATTACTATGAAGCAAAGTTAATTTAGATGTAGAATAACTAAGTAGTGATAACGAATGCCCAAAAGATAAACTACAAATATCTGTCCCTTTGCCCCCTGACTGTGTTGCTGCCGAGGCGACTGCCTTGTTCGCCTATATGCACATGCAGATCGCCTGTTCTGTAGGGTGCCGTTATGCACATGCTGCGCACTGTGCGCAATAAAACACATGACACAGAAGCACTGGTGCGTGCGTGCAGCGCGTGAGCGGTAAGAGGGAGTAAAAACACACAGATATGCTGTTCTGAAAGGATGTCGGGAACGGGAGATTGTTAGACCGCCCACTCCCGTTCAAATTACACCAGAGTTACCGACCGTTACCGTGTTTTATTCCCGCGTTACAAGACATTTGGTCGGATCCCGCGAAAAACAGTGCGGTGATGACGGTGATGACCTCAACACCGCGGTCGCATCTCATTACCGCGGTGAAGCGGTAATGCGGTTATCGTCACAGCCCTATCTGTTTGTGTTTTGACATGTCGAGTGTTTTCTGTATTATATTTCGTTTTTTTAGACTAATGCTAATTGTTAATTGGGATATTGTTCAGCAGCTAGCTAAATTCGGTTATGTATGTGGCATGCAATGTATAAAGTAACTGTGATGAAGAAGTCAGGGAATTGATGAGGAGGAGGGATAAATTGTCATTGTTAAGCAGTGTATTTATGGGTTTATTGCCAGTGCAATTGATTTCGATTGTTGATTATCTGAATACTTTTGTGGATACTTAACTGTTGTGTTTGATTGTACCTGTTGAGGAGAAAAAAAGTGAGAAATGATGTCATTGTTTGCATACCTGTTGAAGAACTATGAAAGAAAAGTGTATATTATTTTAATGTTTAAAAACAGTAAATTGTTACATTATTTATACCATCAGAGAAAAAGCTTTGTGTGGGCGTTTTATTATTTTTTATTTTTTTATATCTCCCCTTTTTAAGGCGCAAGTAATCAAAATTTAGCAGTCACAGTCCTGTCAGACCCATGTCACTATCAAGCTTACCACTGTCTTGTTGTCATGCAGTATCATTAAGATGCAGAAAAGAAAGAGGCAGGAGAAGATTGACACCTTTTTCAAAGTTGTTTGTATATCTGGAGTTTGTAACAAAAATAATTTCCCCCTGGGATTATTAAAGTATTTCTGATTCTGATTCTTTAGCAAGTCTACTGTTGTGTATTTTCACAAATCAAGTTCAAGTTGAGCTTTATTGTCATTCCGCTACATGTGTGGACATACAGTGGAACGAGATGTCATGCCTCACAGGTCCCCGGTGCTACATAAATACAGACATACAACACTATAAACCTATACACAACTAACCTACTGTCAGATTTTGACTAAGTATACTCTATGTAAAAGTTTACCCTATACAACTAAAGATAAAGATAGAAAATACAAACTATGCGAATGCTTCACATAAATACTGTACATGTGCAGAGAGAAACATTGTGAGTCAAGCAGCTAGCTGGGGAACAGTACAAGATGACTTGTAGTGCAGGAGCATGTAAACATACATATATTGCTGAGTCTTTTGAGGGATTGTGTACACAGCAGTGTTTGGAAAAGTGTCTAGTGCATAGAGGAGAGTGTGTTACTACAGAGTTTTGACTTATTTTCTGTGTGTTCTGGGTGTGTTTTTATACTTTTCTAGTATCACTCATTTAAATGGGAAGCTTTTTATATCTTTTATGTTATACCTTTTGTACCCTTCTGTCATTGTATTCATCGTTTTTATTGTTAACAAACAAACCACATCCATCCCCCGCACTTTTGAAAAGCTTGCTACGCCCCTGCCGCACCGCACCACCCAGCAGTGTTCAAGTTTCCCCTCTCCCTCAATCGTCATCACTGTGCTGCGTGACGCTCCTCTCTTTCATTCTGCTCAGTTACCGCTCATGCTCACCGGAAAAGCAGAGTCCGTGCACAGAATCATCATTTCTATTCATTTCCCACTGATTTACGCGATCTGAACTCTGTATGAATGAATGACAGCGTTCCCTATCAGTCAGTCACGTTCGACGTAACGTCAGAGTGACTGACTAATGGGATCTCGCCGAAGAGACCAATCACCTTCGAGTGTTAACAAAACAAGCCAATGACAGTTGGCGTGCGTGTTTCGCCACGCGCACTCCGCCCCGTGGTGCGGGTATAAAAGGAGAGCGCGTGCAAACGCACATCAGCTTTTCGCTTCAGAGCCGAGCCTTGCAAATCTCTGAGTGTCTGCAAAGCAAGACTACAGCGTTGGTGTTACGGCGTGTCAGCGGAGGTTGCTGTCCAGTGCTGCATTCTGAGAGAAGCAGCGATCACGCTGCTACCTCCCCTCGGCGCTTCAGCGCTGCTGAAAGAGAGGTTTTTTTTTTTTTTTTTAAACAAAAAAAAAAGCTAAAAGAGCAAATCTACAAGAGCTCCACGAGCGACGGGCGTCTTTTTAAAGATGGCTTCCCGCTCGTGCGTTTCTGGATGTGGTCGGTTCCTGACTTCATCTGATGGTCACGATCGCTGCCCCTCGTGCTTGGGCTTTAGGCACGCTGAGGCAGCGCTCGTGGATGAGTCATGTTCTCACTGTGGGAACATGACCATGGTGATGTTGCGCTCCAGATACCTCCTCGATAGACAGGGGGGGTATCCCCCTTGCTCTGCCCCGTTCTAGTTCCTCCGGACGGAGGACTACTTCGGCTCAGGGCCAGGGTGATTTGAGGATCACAGTGAGAGCTTCCCCGTCGAGTACGTCTCCGCGGGCCTCTCACTCCTCGAGCACATCGCACCGTCTGGGGTTCCCGGATGAATATGCGGGGTCCTCGGACAGGGCGGGGCCCAGCATCTCATTCGGTGCCCCAGCAGATGACGGGATTTCGATCACTGCATCGGGGGATGAGCTAGGTTCTGGAGAGGACGATTCGGCTGCGCTGCCTCCGTCAGGAAGAGTAGCGTTGCCCGAGTCAGATCCAGAACTGACCGCTATGCTTTCCCGGGCCGCTGAGAGCATCGGGCTGCACTATAGGCGTCCGCCTTCTCCCGAGCGCTCGAGGCTGGATGATTGGTTCCTGGGGGCGCAGGCCGAACGTCGGCAACCGCCCCCGGTTCCGTTCTTCCCGGAGTGCATGAGGAGGTGACTAGGTCTTGGAAGGCACCTTTTTCTGCCCGAAACAGGCCTAGTGCCTCCTCCGTCCTCACCACCCTCGACGGCGGAGCGGCCCAAGGGTATGTGGAGGTCCCCCCAGTCGAGCGCGCCATTGCCATGCAGCTTTGCCCGCAAGGCGCTGCCGCCTGGAGGGGTAATCCACGCCTTCCGTCCAGGGCCTGTAAGTTCTCGTCCGCTCTAACGGCCAAGGCTTACGGTGCTGCTGGACAGGCCGCTTCCGCCCTGCACGCCATGGCCCTCCTGCAGGTCCACCAGGCCAAGGCGTTGAAACAGCTGCACGAGGGTGATGCTGACCCAGGTGTGTTGCAGGAACTGCGCACAGCGACGGACCTCGCACTAAGGGCGACGAAAGTCACGGCGCGGGCCCTGGGTCAGACGATGTCCACATTAGTGGTCCAGGAGCGCCACCTGTGGCTGACCTTGGCGGATATGAGGGAGTCCGACAAGCACCGCTTCCTGGACTCCCCGATCTCCCAGGCCGGCCTATTCGGCGAAGCGGTGGAGGACTTTGCCCAACAGTTCTCCGCCGCACAGAAGCAGACGGAGGCGTTTCGTCACATCCTGCCCCGGCGGTCCGCTGCTGTCTCCACCCCACCGCCGGCTGCAGCCCCTCCGTCTGCTCGTCGCCGAGGGCGCCCTCCTGCTGCCTCCACCTCCGCTCCGGCCACAACAGCAGCCTGCACTACGGCCGCAGCGTGGAGCTGGCCGCAGGAGACCGGCGCAGCCCGCCTCCGCCCCTGCCAAGCCCGTGAAGCGCCAGGGCAGGCGGCGTCCCTGAGACGGGCGACCCGGAGCCTTTGGATCCTGCTCTTCAGGAGATGGTGACCACACCACTCCTTCCCCCGGAGGAGGGCCGGGTGGAGAATCTTTTGTTTCCTTTTTGTTCTGTTCCGCCACTGACCCCCGGGTCCGAGGACGCGACGCCTTCTCCCGCATCCCCTGCCTAACTATGGAGCCAGGTCAGTGTCACACCACACACTCAGACCCCACTTCGAGACGCACTGCCTTTCGAGTCGGGCCCCTGTGCTCCATTTCGCTGCCCCACCGTGGGTACGTCAGTGACTCCCCTGGTCCCGCTTGTACGGTCCCTGGGGGCCTGGCTAGAGCTCCCCAGGCCGTCTCGCTGGCTCCTGAGGACTATCAGACTCGGCTACGCGATTCAGTTCGCCCGGCGTCCCCCCAAGTTCAGGGGCATTCGGTTCACCTCAGTGTTGAGCAAGGATGCCCCTGTCTTGCGTGCAGAAGTCGCGGTCCTACTGGCGATGGACGTGATAGAGCCGGTCCCTCCAGCCGAGATGAAGTCAGGGTTCTACAGCCCCAACTTCATCGTACCCAAGAAAGACGGTGGGTTACGACCAATCCTGGACCTGCGCGTTCTGAACCGGGCCCTTCACAAGCTCCCGTTCAGGATGTTGACGCAGAGACGCATCTTTCAATGCGTCCGTCCCTTCGATTTGTTTGCAGCAATCGACCTGAAGGACGCCTACTTCCATGTCTCGATCCTCCCTCGACACAGACCGTTTCTCCGCTTTGCGTTCGAGGGGCGAGCATACCAGTACAAGGCCCTTCCCTTCGGGCTATCCCTGTCGCCTCGTGTCTTCACCAAGGTCGTAGAAGCAGCCCTTGTACCGTTAAGGGAAGCAGGCATTCGTATCCTCAACTACCTCGACGACTGGCTCATCCTGGCCCAGTCTCGAGCACTGTTGTGCGAACACAGGGATATGGTGCTCAGTCACCTCAGCCGGTTGGGACTTCAGGTCAACCGGGAAAAGAGCAAACTCTCCCCTACGCAGAGGATCTCTTTTCTCGGCATGGAGTTGGACTCGGTCAACCTCACAGCACGTCTCTCAGAGGAGCGTGCTCAGTCAATGCTGAGATGCCTGGAGTCTCTCCAGTGCAAGAGGGCGGTTCCACTGAAACATTTTCAGAGGCTCCTGGGGCATATGGCATCCTCAGCCGCTATCACGCCGCTATCACGCCGCTCGGATTGCTTCATATGAGACCGCTTCAGCGTTGGCTCCACGACCGAGTCCCGAGATGGGCATGGCGCCACGGCACATACCGGGTCTCACTCACCCCGTCCTGCCGTCGCACCTTCAGCCCATGGTCGGACCTTGCCTTTCTTCGGGCAGGAGTTCCCCTAGAGCAAGTATCCAGGCATGTTGTTGTTTCAACAGACGCCTCTGCCACGGGCTGGGGGGCCATGTGCAACGGGCACGCAGCCGCGAGGCTCTGGACAGGGCCCCAGCTGCAGTGGCATATCAATTGCCTCGAGTTGCTGGCAGTATGGCTTGCTCTGCGCCGCTTCAGAACGCTGCTACACGAGAAGCATATACTGGTCCGCTCGGACAACACTGCGACCGTTGCGTACATCAACCACCAGGGCGGTCTACGCTCCCGTCGCATGTCGCAACTCGCCCGCCATCTCCTCCTTTGGAGTCAGAAGCATCTGAGGTCGATTCGCGCCGTTCATGTCCCAGGCGAGCTCAATCGTGCAGCCGACGAGCTCTCACGTCAGCACGCCCTTCCGGGAGAATGGCGACTCCACCCCGAGGTACTCCAGCTGATTTGGAGACGCTTCGGGGACGCTCAGGTAGACCTTTTTGCCTCCCCGGACACGTCTCACTGCCAGTTGTTTTTCTCCCTGTCCGAGGGGACCCTCGGTACGGATGCGCTGGCATGCAGCTGGCCTCGGGGCCTCGGAGGTTCTAAGTGGGCTACCTCCAGCGGTAGTAAACACTATCACTTCTGCCAGGGCTCTGTCTACGAGACAAGCTTACAGGCTGAAGTGGAACCTGTTCGTCAATTGGTGTTCTCCCCGCCGGGAGGACCCCCGTAGATGCCCGATCGCAGTCGTGCTTTCTTTCCTGCAGGATGGGTTGGAGCGAAGGCTGTCTCCCTCCACCCTCAAAGTGTATGTCGCCGCTATTGCCGCACATCACGATGCAGTAGATGGTAAGTCTCTGGGGAAACACGACCTGGTCATCAGGTTCCTCAGAGGGGCAAGGAGGCTAAATCCTCCGCGCCCTCACCTGGTACCCTCTTGGGATCTCCCCTCGGTCCTGTCGGCCTTGAGGGGGCCCCCTTTGAGCCTCTGCAGTCAGTAGAGCTTAAGTTTCTGTCTCTGAAGACAGTGATCCTCTCGGCATTGGCCACAGTCAAGAGGGTAGGGGACCTGCAAGCATTTTCGGTCGACGATTCGTGACTAGAATTCGGGCCGGCTGACTCTCACGTTGTCCTGAGACCCCGGCCTGGATATGTGCCCAAAGTTCCCACCATGCCCTTCAGGGACCAGGTGGTGAACTTGCAAGCGCTGCCCCGGGAGGAAGCAGACCCAGCCATTGCTCTGCTCTGTCCCGTTCGTGCCTTGCACAACTATGTGGACCGCACGCAGAGCTTCAGGACCTCAGACCAGCTCTTTGTCTGCTTCGGAGGACAGCAGAAGGGAAGAGCTGTCTCCAAACAAAGACTCGCCCACTGGATAGTGGAGGCTATAGTCTTGGCCTATCAGGCCCGGCGCTTACCGTGCCCCCTGGTGTGAGAGCACACTCTACGAGAGGCGTTGCTTCCTCTTGGGCTTTGGCGCGAGGCGCCTCAATAGCAGACATTTGTAAAGCTGCCGGCTGGGCGACACCTAATACGTTTGCGAGGTTTTACAATCTCCGTATAGAGCCAGTGTCCTCCCGTGTACTTGTCTCGGATGGCCAGTAACACTGGAACCCGCTCGGTGTCAATCACGCTTGCTGCGCCATTCCCCTCTACGAACCGGATACGTGCGCCCTGTTGCTTCTCAGTTCAGTTCCCCACGGCGAACCCTGTTGAAGTTCCTCCCGCACCCTCGGCAGTCAGGTGTGGCGGAGCACCAGACGCCAGGTCCAGTACTTGTACGTTGCCCAAGGTCAACCCTAAGCTCCACATGATACCTCCTTATGCGGGATGTGGCTCGGTAGCGTTTCCCCCTACTTGGGGTACGCTTTCCCAGTGTTATTCTACCCACTGAACGGAACAGCAGTGCGGTCATCTCTGCCTAAACCCTGTCCTATCATCCATCCCAACTGGTGTGGGGGGACTTGCCGGCTTCTGCAGAGCACTGGAGGGGGTCAGCAATAGTGGCGTTTTCCAAGGGATCCCATTAGTCAGTCACTCTGACGTTACGTCGAACGTGACTGACTGATAGGGAACGTCTCGGTTACTTGCGTAACCCCCTGAAGGAGGGAACGGAGAAGTAACGTCCCGTCGCCATAGTTGCTGTACCACCGCTGTACGGCCGGGGCACACAGTCTCGGCTCCTCAGCGAAAAACTGATGTGCGTTTGCACGCGCTCTCCTTTTATACCCGCACCACGGGGCGGAGTGCGCGTGGCGAAACACGCACGCCAACTGTCATTGGCTTGTTTTGTTAACACTCGAAGGTGATTGGGCTCTCCGGCGAGATCCCATTAGTCAGTCACTCTGACGTTACGTCTCCGTTCCCTCCTTCAGGGAACGGGGGTTACGCAAGTAACCGAGACGTTTTCCTTTAGCACACACACACTAAATTACTATTACTACTAAAATTCAGAAAACTTTATTTTTTTTAAGGAATGATCACACAACATTTCCAACATGTTTTAATTTTAATAGTAAATTCACTTTATTTGCCAAAAACAAAAAAGTTTAATTTCCAAAAATTTTAAGATAAATGAAATGTATGTTTTATGCCTTCATTTGATAACCAGATACACAACACAGAATTTCTGAGGAAAAATAAAACATTTGATTTGGCTATTTAAAAAAACAAATAACATTAGGTGAGAGAAAATAAAACATAACTTTATAATTGTCATTTTCTTCAATCGTATAGTTATGATAACAGCTAAAATACATTGCATGTAAAGTGTTGAAGGTACATTGTGTGCACATGATCAGGATGATACACCTCCGCTGCATTTTGAGAAAGAAAAAACTTTGTTTGCAGGACTATACATTATTTGGATAATTAGTCATAAAAACAACAACAGTTATGTCTGATTCTGTTGCATAAAACTGAATAAAATAATACATTGATATTTAATATGAATATATTTTATATCTTCACACATCTAAAGCATCTTCAATATCTCAATTTTTAACAAAGTTCAAAAACACCTTCCAGATATAAAAAAATTCAGAGGGTTTCTTTCTTATTACACATGTAAGTTTTTCAAGAGCCAAACATGATATTAAGTTTTTCAGCCATAATCCAATGGTAGGGCGATTGGTATTTTTCCAGCACAGGGCAATAGAACGCCTTGCTTGTAATAGACACAAATCTACAAGTTTTCTTTCTTTAGTGGGCAAAGATAATTAATAGCATTTAATCAAATAAATAATTATTACAAAGCATTTTCGGGTTTTGGTTTTTGACCAAGCACATCCAGAATTCTCGGTTTCGGCCCAGAATTTACATTTCAGTGCATCCCTACCATTTACTGTAACTACATACAGAGCACTGTTTGCAACCACATGCTCCTTTAAATGATTACACACACACACACACACACACACACACACACACACACACACACACACAGGAACACACACACACACAAACACACACACACACACACACACACACACACACACACGAACACACACACACACACACACACACGAACACACACACACACACACACACACACACGAACACACACACACACGAACACACACACACACACACACACACACACACACACACGAACACACACACACACACGAACACACACATACACACACACACACACACACAAACACACACACACACACACACGAACACACACACACACACACACACACACACACACAGACAGACACAGACACACACACACACACACAGACACAAACACACCAGTATGCAGAGAGACATTTAAGAGTGTTTATTCTCCAAATAACTTTAAATTCATGTTACTGAGAAATGTGTTAATTATGTGTATGGACTCTTGTTTTTTGTTCCACATTAGCTTCCGGTCCACTAATTTTAGCGCTTTCTAAAGCCACAATTCTTCTAAGAAGACACTAAAGGCTCGTGTCATGCTTGAGCTTTAGTTAGGATCAAACGTGGAAGTTAAGTCCAGTTAACGCAATGTCCAGTTTTCCTGTCTCAACTCATTATATCTAATACGGTCACGCCCACGCGCCAATCGCATTTTTCAGATTCAAACATCCACGTGAGGCGCGCGTGAATGTAAACGCCCACATCGCCTCCACGCAAACAAACAAGATCATCCGGTTATTTTCTGTTTCTGGAAGAAATACTCACTGAGAGAAATAACCCAGAATTTCAACATTTTTTATTTATTTTTTTCTTAAGAGCACATAAATAATATACACTATAGAAAAAACATGTTTTGTAATGTTTTTGTAAATAATTATCTTCTTCATTACTCCATTCTTATTCCAAGTGTAACAATATACACTATACCATTCAAAAGCTTGGAGTCAGCATATAGAAATTAAAATGTTTATTTAGCACACAAGTGATGATAAAGACATTTATCTTGTTAAAAACGACGTTGTTTTTCTGAACTTTCTATTCATAAAAAAGAACTGAAATGCATCTCAGCTCTTTTCAACAGAATAATAATAGTAAATGTTTTTTGAGCAGAAAATCAGAATATTAGAATGATTTCTGAAGGATCACTTAACTGGAATAATGATGCTAAAATGTCAGAATGAAAGTCAGCTTTGATTGATACTAATAAACTGTTGCACTCGCAAGTGAATCTCAAGATATTTTGTGAGATAGCTAAATATATTCTAAATAAACTACAAACACAAAACATGTACATTTATTTGTCCTCACATTCTTTCGTGTAACTCTTCCCTCTCAGTCACATACCTGCTTGAATGGCTCATCATGCAGCTCATTATGCGGGCCTTCGTCTTCTCAGGTGTGAATGTGAAGGTTGATGCCTTCTCGCATAGACCCTTTTTACTAAAAAAATTACTTAGAAAATTTAAATCAATATATTGTTTTCTGTAAGCAAGTAAACAAGAGGATTTTCACATTATTTTGAAGCAAAAAAATCTAGACTACTAGATCCAGTTCTCAAAAGTCTTGTGAACAAAGGTTCTGTAATGGCCCTTTTCCACTGAATGGTTCGGCACGGCTCGTTACGGCACGGTACGGCTCAGTTCGGGTCGGTTTGCGTTTCCACTGTAGTTTAGTACCGCTTTAGAGTGGGCGGGATTATTCACGTGTCGTTATAATTGCGCCGCCTCTACTGCGGTGACATCATCGTAAACGCGTGCGCCTCAAACAAACAGACAACAAAGGAGCATATCGACAGAATGGTGTTCTTCATTCTCGGCATGTGGATGTTTTTAGCAGCAATGGAGAGGTCTATGAGAATGCTTGTGATTTACCCCCAGCAGCAGAGACTGTGGAGGCAGTGCCACGGGCTGTAGAGGAGGAGAGCAGGGATGTTCGTGCAGGTGTGCTGCGTTACTTGATTAGTTAACTATTCATGCAGAGTGTTCTATAAAGTGAATTATCAATAAACTTTTGAATATTTCAAATTGTACAATGTATCCTTCGTTTTTTTATGATATTTTTTATGATGATTTTTAAAAATATAAACCGAAAACATACTCTAAAAATATACAAAGTGCAAAAAGTATATACATAAGGCTTTTTCATTCCGCGTCGCCCCATCAAGCTCTCGCTGGATCCGCTCCTCGGCTATCAACGAGAGGAACATCTGAACTTCCTCAGACAACAAAACGCTATTTTTTGGTTGATTCAAAAAGTTGCGTCCGATCCTTCGCTGGCTGTGCTGATTTAAATCTAACGGGTCTGAGTTGGGTCTCGTGTCGCAAGTTCAGTGACGCAGTAATGATGATTCTCTCCGGCCAATCAGTGATCAGTAGAGTTTACACGTCACGTTTTGGTAACGGTACGGATCGCTTGGAACCTCGGTTGAGGTGGTACTAAAAAAGTACCAGGTATCAGGTACAGTACCCAGTGGAAAACCCCCCAAAAGTGAACCGTACTGAACTGTACCGTGCCGTACCATGCAGTGGAAAAGCGCCATATGTGTTTTATGGCCTTATTTCAGTGACTTCAAATCTTTAGTTTTTCACTAAGCACGCGTGAATAACCCCGCCCACTCTAAAGCGGTACTAAACTGCAGTGGAAACGCAAACCAACCCGAACTGAGCCGTGCTGTGCCGTAACGAGCCGTGCCTAACCGTGCCGTACCATGCAGTGGAAAAGCGCCATAAGTTGCTGTTGGAAGAGGTGTTAGTGAGACCAGCAGGGGGTGCTCACCCTGTGGTCTGTGTGGGTCCTAACGCCCCAGTATAGTGACGGGGACACTATACTGTCAAAAAGCCCCGTCTTTCGGATGAGATGTCAAACCGAGGTCCTGACTCTCTGTGTCATTAAAAATCCCATGGCACTTCTCGTAAAGAGTAAGAGTGTAACTACTCCTGTAACTAGTGTCCTGGCCAAATTCCCTCCACTGGCCCTGGTCAATCATGGCCTCTTTATAATCCCCATCCACTTGATTGGCTCTATGTCTCTCTCTCCTCTCCACCTGTAGCTGGTGTGTGGTGAGCGCATACACTTGATTGTCTCTATGACTCTCTCTCCTCTCCACCTGTAGCTGGTGTGTGGTGAGCGCATACACTTGATCGTCTCTATGACTCTCTCTCCTCTCCACCTGTAGCTGGTGTGTGGTGAGAGCATACACTTGATTGTCTCTATGTCTCTCTCTCCTCTCCACCTGTAGCTGGTGTGTGGTGAGAGCATACACTTTATTGGCTCTATCTCTCTCTCCTCTCCACCTGTAGCTGGTGTGTGGTGAGCGCATACACTTGATTGTCTCTATGTCTCTCTCTCCTCTCCACCTGTAGCTGGTGTGTGGTGAGAGCATACACTTGATTGTCTCTATGTCTCTCTCTCCTCTCCACCTGTAGCTGGTGTGTGGTGAGAGCATACACTTGATTGTCTCTATGACTCTCTCTCCTCTCCACCTGTAGCTGGTGTGTGGTGAGAGCATACACTTGATTGTCTCTATGACTCTCTCTCCTCTCCACCTGTAGCTGGTGTGTGGTGAGCGCATACACTTGATTGTCTCTATGACTCTCTCTCCTCTCCACCTGTAGCTGGTGTGTGGTGAGAGCATACACTTGATTGTCTCTATGTCTCTCTCTCCTCTCCACCTGTAGCTGGTGTGTGGTGAGAGCATACACTTGATTGTCTCTATGTCTCTCTCTCCTCTCCACCTGTAGCTGGTGTGTGGTGAGAGCATACACTTGATTGGCTCTATCTCTCTCTCCTCTCCACCTGTAGCTGGTGTGTGGTGAGCGCATACACTTGATTGGCTCTATGACTCTCTCTCCTCTCCACCTGTAGCTGGTGTGTGGTGAGCGCATACACTTGATTGTCTCTATGTCTCTCTCTCCTCTCCACCTGTAGCTGGTGTGTGGTGAGCGCATACACTTGATTGTCTCTATGACTCTCTCTCCTCTCCACCTGTAGCTGGTGTGTGGTGAGAGCATACACTTGATTGGCTCTATGACTCTCTCTCCTCTCCACCTGTAGCTGGTGTGTGGTGAGAGCATACACTTGATTGGCTCTATGTCTCTCTCTCCTCTCCACCTGTAGCTGGTGTGTGGTGAGCGCATACACTTGATCGTCTCTATGACTCTCTCTCCTCTCCACTTGTAGCTGGTGTGTGGTGAGAGCATACACTTGATCGTCTCTATGTCTCTCTCTCCTCTCCACCTGTAGCTGGTGTGTGGTGAGAGCATACACTTTATTGGCTCTATCTCTCTCTCCTCTCCACCTGTAGCTGGTGTGTGGTGAGCGCATACACTTGATTGTCTCTATGTCTCTCTCTCCTCTCCACCTGTAGCTGGTGTGTGGTGAGAGCATACACTTGATTGTCTCTATGTCTCTCTCTCCTCTCCACCTGTAGCTGGTGTGTGGTGAGAGCATACACTTGATTGTCTCTATGACTCTCTCTCCTCTCCACCTGTAGCTGGTGTGTGGTGAGCGCATACACTTGATTGTCTCTATGACTCTCTCTCCTCTCCACCTGTAGCTGGTGTGTGGTGAGAGCATACACTTGATTGTCTCTATGTCTCTCTCTCCTCTCCACCTGTAGCTGGTGTGTGGTGAGAGCATACACTTGATTGTCTCTATGTCTCTCTCCTCTCCACCTGTAGCTGGTGTGTGGTGAGCGCATACACTTGATTGGCTCTATGACTCTCTCTCCTCTCCACCTGTAGCTGGTGTGTGGTGAGAGCATACACTTGATTGTCTCTATGACTCTCTCTCCTCTCCACCTGTAGCTGGTGTGTGGTGAGCGCATACACTTGATTGTCTCTATGTCTCTCTCTCCTCTCCACCTGTAGCTGGTGTGTGGTGCGCGCATACACTTGATTGTCTCTATGACTCTCTCTCCTCTCCACCTGTAGCTGGTGTGTGGTGAGAGCATACACTTGATTGGCTCTATGACTCTCTCTCCTCTCCACCTGTAGCTGGTGTGTGGTAAGAGCATACACTTGATTGGCTCTATGTCTCTCTCTCCTCTCCACCTGTAGCTGGTGTGTGGTGAGTGCATACACTTGATTGTCTCTATGACTCTCTCTCCTCTCCACCTGTAGCTGGTGTGTGGTGAGCGCATACACTTGATTGTCTCTATGTCTCTCTCTCCTCTCCACCTGTAGCCGGTGTGTGGTGAGCGCATACACTTGATTGGCTCTATGATTCTCTCTCCTCTCCACCTGTATCTAGTGTGTGGTGAGCGCATACACTTGATTGAATCTATGACTCTCTCTCCTCTCCACCTGTAGCTAGTGTGTGGTGAGCGCATACACTTGATTGTCTCTATGTCTCTCTCTCCTCTCCACCTGTAGCTGGTGTGTGGTGAGCGCATACACTTGATTGGCTCTATGACTCTCTCTCCTCTCCACCTGTAGCTGGTGTGTGGTGAGCGCACTGGTGCCGTTGTCCTGTGGCAGCCGTCGCATCATCCAAGTGGATGCACACTGGTGGTGGTTGAGGAGAGACCACCCCCCCCCCCCCCACACGATTGTAAAGCGCTTTGGGTGTACAGCAATACACTATAAAGCGCTATATAATTGCATAATTCATTCATTGATCTCTGTAACCACTGAATCTAGATCTGTCTCTGTCAGAAAGAGATGCATTAATGAGAACACTAGTGAGCTATTTATGAAGGCTATATTTTTAACACCAAGCATTTCTGCAGACTCTGTTGATCTTCTCCTGGATTCATTTAACTCAAAAGTTGAGAATGTTATTGATGATATTTCCCCCGTGAAAATCTGCAAGAAGAATGGCAGACAGAAATCATTTTGGAGAAAATCAACAGCAGTTCAGAATATGAAAAGACAATGCAGAAAGGCTGAGCAGATGTGGCAGAAGACGAAACTTGAAATTCACTATAGCATCCATAAAGACAGTGTAAGCCTGGTGCCAGTATGTCTGCCCCCCCCCCCCCTCGAGAGGACAAAAGGCCCTCCTGAAATCAACAGGAACTATCTCTTGACGGTCTCATCATCTCCCCCCCTCAACACACCGGGTGGTCCACACCCTGTACTGCTCCTCATCACCTAGAATTCACTGAAAAACCCATGCAATGTAATATGTACAAAAAAGTAACCATACATGTTTGATATCATTTGAAATGTCTCAGTGCACCTGGTAAAATGGTCTCATTCTCTCAATCATAATGAAAAGCTAAAAGAAGTTCTAAAATATGAGAAGTATAGTGTACAGCGTAAGGATGTGCCCTCCCCCTGATCTTCTATTCAGATCACCTCCTGTATGTAAATAAGCATTCTCTGCCACAGGATATCAAGAAGCCTTTTGGTTGCAAATTCTAAAGACTAATTATAATGACAAGATACCACCATTTGGTGAGCTTATTGAATTATCTGGGTTTATAAGGAAACGGGACACAGAGTTCTGGGAGTCTGTAGGTTGACTGCCCACACAAATCGCTGTGTGTATTTTTCATTGCCAGGTAGTATTGTTAACTGATGATTCTATTCTTGTAACATTGGAGTTTTGAATTATTGCTTCGATTACCTGGTCAATAAATTGTAACGTTTGATTCTATTCTGACTGCTCTAAGATTGCTTTCTCCCTATTAGATTAGCGGATTCGTATATTTCCGCAAGCCTGCGTCAGTTTTAGCGACGGCTAATATCCGGCATCTTTTCAAGTGTACTTGGATGCAGGGGCAGGTTAATTCCGTTTAGGGACGGCGAATGCCGTCTGGTCAGACTAAACTCGGGTACGCCTATACCTCTGACTTTTGATTTAATGTTACTTTAAACAAGGACTTGACCAATCCAAAGCTATTACGAGTGTAGTACATTGATCTGCTAACATATCTGATAGTGGCCAAGAAACCTTTACTGAAGTAAACGAACTAAAGTTCTGAGGGGGCTCCAAGGGGGTTATTCGATATCTCTGATTGTGTACGTGTGAATTAACGGCAAATCTTAGATACATAACCATAATTTACCTCTGACTGATGACCGGGCCTGACGAGATTGTGTCCGTGAGACCTGTGAAAAACAGGGCCTCTAAGCGATATAGTTTCCCTACATCTGGGCGGGTAAAGTATTAAAAAGAGCTGATAAGAATAATCAATCATTCGTTCATATTTTAATGATGCACAGATATCATTAAAACCTTTTCATTTATGGAGTCAGATGAAATAACGAGACAAAATATATAAGAAAAAGTGTTCCATTTTAATGTTCTTGTTGTGTCGTGAAAAGGAAAGACTGTAATACGCAAAGCCCTTCACCCGCTGAACGACTGCCGTCATTGGGTCGATCGAGCCGGGCCTTACAGTGGTGACCCCGACGTGATTCTCGCAAAGACGAGAACGTGATTCTCGCAGAGACGAGTACGTCATTCCAGCCGTGACATTCGACTTGAACTCTCCTTGGAACATGAGGTTTGATTTCCTTCTCATCAATATCCAGCTGCTGTGGTAATTATATATTTTTTTGCCTTTTAGAAGTTGAGGGAAATATTGTTTACACCATATAGACACATTTGTAGTACGGGTCGGAATACCCACTTTTGAGACCGGAACCGAAAAACCCGGTGGTGATAAGAATTAGACGAGAAACAACATGTCTTTTCAGGGAAAGCACAGCAGCAGAGTAGCTGAGGAGATAATGGAAGTTTTAGGACTGCAATTACAAAAACTCCTTGTTCGGTTAAGTGACAAGGGATTCAATTTGAAGTGGAACAACAACGAAATAATATCCTGGTATTCTGCCGAGGGTGCGAAACTAAAATCAAAATCAAAATACAAGAAAATTCCCGCTGCAATTGTTTATTTGCTTCGCCGCAACGACCTCGCGACCATAACCGAGAATGAAAAAACAATAACAAATATCAAAGAAATCGAAAGGGTGCGATCTGACGAATTACAAAAGTTAAGAAAACAAGTCGAAGTGTTTGCATACGAGCAACAGGGGTGGGCTAGACAACGCGAAGAAATGGCCACAAAAGTTGATCACGTTCAAGGGAAACTAATTACATATAGTAATTACATATCTGCGCTCGAAGATTGTTGCGATAAATCAGGTTTTCCAGTTGCCGCAGTTAAACAAGCAGCACTGGATGAAACTGAGTTAGAGACTCAAACTGAAAGCGAAGATGATGATACTGCGTTAGCGTGTAACATTAGGCCACACAGAGAAACTCGTAACCGAGCTCTTGTGAGCCTGTGGCCAGAAAAGCCGAGCCTGCGAAGCCCGATAAAGACTCGAACAAAATCAAACGACACGCCAAAGAAAGCAGTTAAAATCGCAGTGTTAAAAACCATGACAAATGCGGATGATGAAATCACAACAATCAGCCGCCCGTTAACATGCGAAGAATGCTCTAGACATAAACAAGTCGTAGGAATTATGCCGAGAAAAGGACCATTTCAACCCTACTGGGAAGCATTGATGCTACAGGCTAATGTTTACAAACTAGAGATTAGAGATGTATGGCAAATAGCTCTTCTCACTATCCCTGAGGAGCTCAGACCGAAACTAAACACAGAAATGAAATCCGGCAACATAATGAACAGAGTAAATGACGAAACCGACGAAGGGATTTACGAACGTCTAAAACAGGCATTATTAGACATGAGGGGACCGTCACATGCAGATTGGAGCAAAATATTAGAAATCAAACAAGCAGGTAATGAGTCATTTGAAACGTACGCTGAACGGTTATGGGTAACATACAGAGAACACTCAGGCCTTGAAAATGCAGACCGCAACCATGACGCGTTACTGCAGCTTGTTAAAAACAATGCCGGCATCCCCGTTCAAAAGGCGTTATCAAATGGCGTCGACCCGGCTGAAAACACGTTCAGAGCAATAGTAGACTGGGGTTCAAGAATAGAAAACAGCTGGCGATTAAAACCCCGCAGCGTTGCGTCCGCACAATGGTTAACAGAAGGGAACAGCACAGATAAATTTAGCCAAAGATCTCCAAATAAAATGATATGTCATTATTGCAGAAAGACTAACCATGTAATGCGAGATTGTAAAAGAAGAGAAAAAGATTTAAAAGAACAAGCAAAGCATTACCAAAAAACGCCCTCTAGCGACACCTCTGAGCTGTTGAAACAATTCGTAAACTTCATGAATGAGTTTAAAAAACAAAACGGCCAAAATGGCGCGGCCCACAACGCGAGCGGAACGACTGAAAATTACAATCACCAATAGGGATACGTGGCCTCCATTGCCATAGGGAGCATAATTAAGAGTGGAAACCGAATAAAAATAAGGGCTAATTTAGGAGGCCAGTTAGCCAACGTACTTATTGATTCTGGCGCAGCGTGCTCCTGTACAGACATTCCACTACCTTTAACCAACGAAACGATTCCGATCCAAGGCATCGGCGATATGATAATGATTGCGACAAAAACACAGCCAGTTCAACTTGATTTAGGCGTGACAGTATTGGAAGAATCCCTCTGGTATTTACCTAACAACAGTGAAGGGACTGTGCTGGGAATGGACATAATGCGAAAGTATGGCTTTGTAATTCACTGCTTTGAAAAGCAAATTGAGCTGAAAACAGAAAAAACAGTAAAACAGTGCCTACCAAAAAAAATAACGAGTGTTATGTCCATATCCACCCCAGATCCTATTCAACAGATGGTAAACAAACACGATAGCATTTGGGCTACACATGAACATGACTGCGGCCTCATTGACTTTGTTGTGTGTATTGAAGGGGAGCCCCCTCGCCCACAAAAACAATACCGCATCAAACCAGAGGCAGAGTCAGCCGTTCATGAAATTGTACACCAACTTGAAACCAGAGGTATAGTCCGACGATGTAGTTCGACCACAAATTCTCCATGCTTACCAGTACCAAAATCGAACGGTAAATGGCGTCTTTGTATTGATTATCAGTGTCTAAACAAAGTGTTGCCCAAGGCTACACCTATAGTGGCAAATCCATCGACGTTATTATCACAAATTTCAACACAAGCGACTTGGTTTACGGTGCTCGACGTAAAGAACGGTTTCTGGTCCATCCCAATCAAACGCACCGATCAGTGGAAATTGGCCTTCACTGTGAATCAAATCCAGTACACTTGGGAACGAATGCCACAAGGCCTCCATAACAGTCCTGCGATTTTTCACAGAGCATTAGAAGACACGTTAAATCCACTGACAGGGACCGGAAACGTGATTCATTACGTTGACGATATACTTATCGCGACCGAGGGATCACTTGATGATCATTTGCTGCTCGTTGACGAAGTGCTGTTAACACTCGGTAAAGCTGGCTTCAAATTGAACAAAGAAAAAGCCCAAATTGCTCAAACCGAGGTTCAGTACTTGGGTTACACGATTACGCAAAGCTATCGAGCATTAACAGATGATAGGCGGAAATGCATCGCTGAATTGCCCCGACCGCACACGCTAAACTCATTACAGAAAGTGCTGGGAACAGCAAACTACTTAAGAGATTTCATACCAGACTTTGCAAACGTCGTCACGCCATTATATTCCCTCTTAAAAGAAAAATCAAAACCCTCTGACGTCCTCGAATGGACAGAGGAACACGATAAAGCTTTTACGAGTCTAAAAGAAAACTTGTGCTGTGCTCCCGCGCTCGGTCTGCCCAACCCCAAAAAATCCTTCGCGAACGAAAACACACTAAGTGGCGTTTTAGCTCAAGATCACGGGGGAAAATTGCGTCCAATCGCATATTACAGCCAAAAAAAATCCACAATCGAACAAGGATTCGACCCATGCACTCAGCACGTACTGGCGGTTCACTGGATGTTGACAGCAACTGAACCAATTGTAGGTTTTCAACCTATCGTTGTGCATACAGTGCACACGCCAGTACAAATGCTGTTGCAGGGCCGAATAAAAGGTGTGTCGTCTCAAAGGTTAGCAAGATGGCTAGCAGACATACAAGCGCGTGACATCACAACTGTTAACGATCGAATATTGCCTCATTTATTGGGAGATGTTGAGGGCCACCCACACACATGCCAAACGAAACAGGAAGCACAGAGCCCAGTTCATGACCAAGAACTTTCAAATCAGACACAGGTGTACATTGATGGCTCCCGGTACTGGCATGACGGCAAATTCCATACAGGATGTGCGGTGTGGGCTCCTCACTCTCCCAATTCAGACAATAACCAATTGCTAATCAAACTATCCGAAAACACATCTGCGCAAGAAGCTGAACTTATTGCATTACTTGAAGCAATCAGATCACATCACGAGCCGCTGTGTGTATACACAGATAGTCGATACGCATTTGGTACAGTCCATGATTTCATGGCACAGTGGCAGTTGAGAAAATTCCTCACATCTGCCGGAACGCCGATCAAACATTTTAACATCATAACTTCGATTTGGCAGGAGATTAGAAAACGTGATTCCTCACTCTCCGTCGTTAAAGTGCGTGCGCACATCATCAAAAATCCAGATAAAAACGAGAAAAACAACAACATCGCAGATCAATTAGCCAAATTAGCAGCACAAAAGGGAGATGAATGGAAGCCTGACAGACTGGTTGTTCCTGCCGTGAGTGCGATTCAAACTATTCCTATTGACTTAAAACAGTACCAACAAGAACTGTGGAGTTCTGATGGAGAGCTGACACCGCACCTGCAGCAGGACCAACTAGTCAAGGTCACTGAAGGCATGATTTTAAGAGACGATAAATACATTGTTCCAGAAGCCCTCCAGAAACCAGTGATAAAGTTGTACCACGATTATGCACACGTATCAGCTCCAAAAACACAACAGCTGATCCAAAAGAACTTCTGGTGGCCACAAATGGCATCAGACATTCAAAGATGGTGTGACACAAGCATCGTATGTGCCACCATTAACCAAGGCAAGCCTGGCCGTACAAAACTGTGTAGACCAGAGCCACCCAAGGGACCTTGGGAGTTACTCCAATTGGATTTCATAGGCCCACTACCTAGTGCCAAAGGGGGGTATCGTTATTGCCTTGTGATAATTGACAAATTCTCCAAATGGGTCGAAGCGATTCCCAGCCGCAATAACAGTGCAAACACAGTGGCACGAGTAGTAGCGAACCAAATCCTCCCACTCTGGGGAGCACCAATCCAAATTGAATCTGACCAGGGCACACACTTCACAGGTCAGGTGATGAAACAAATATGCCAGATGCTGAACATCAAACAAAGGTTTCACATACCGTATCGACCGCAAAGCTCAGGCATGGTGGAACGTGCCAACCGCACAATAAAAGAGAGCATATCGAAACAGGTAGCACAACACAAAAACCAATGGATTGATGCCCTACCCACAGTCCTAACAATACTGCGGGCAACTCCTTCAAAAGCCACAGGTATCAGTCCATTCGAACTCATGACTGGAAGAGTCATGAAGCTGCCCATAGACCCAGAAATTGCCCCAGCAGACCTGGGGCCCCTCGTGGTTGCAACTCAACAGTCTGTGCTCAAGCAATTACGAGAGAGGCTGGAAGTGCTACATGCACGTGCTGCTCTGAAACAACAGCAATCAGACTTAACGAATGATATACAATTCAACCCAACCTCTGAGGTGAAATTCTCAGAAGGAGACATGGTAATGGTACGCGTTTTTGTGAAGCAAGGTGCATTCACACCCCGATGGCATGGCCCATATGAAGTTAAAGCTATATGCAACAGCTGTGTGGCCACAACTGTGAAAGGGAAACTGCGATGGTACCACATGTCTCAGTGCAAATCATTCAAAAGTACACAGAATAAATAAATAACTGTCACTGTCTTCTCCTCTTGCCTTCCAGGTCGACTGCAGCAATCCCATGGAGACCAGATGAAAGGAAAGTGTCTGGGCCCACGTGCATCAGTCTGGGCCAAAGGATTTCACTCACACACAACCTGAAATGTGGGAGGTGGGTGTGGAAATACTCCAAAGGGCCATCCACACAAAAAATCACAGTCGCACCAAAAGAGACAGTTACATGGCCTCCCGGATTAGTACCGGATCCAAATTGCACACCACAAATTTGTTGTAGTTCAGGTAACACCCACCCACCTACAAGAAACATTTCAGGACACACTCGAGCACCAAAATTCATGCACAACCTCACTGCCTGGTATCAACTTAAAATAGATCCAGGTGACACAATAGGTAACATGTATACACTGCACGAAAACAAAAACAATGGCATAGACCCAAAATTGTGCTACTATGTTAAAAATTTGGAACCTGCAACATATAGGTGCACACATACAGAAACACATAATGACACACATATGAGATTCACCGAGCTAATGTACGATCTCACGTCGTACACACCTAACGAGCCAAAACCAAAAACTTTTGTCTGGACCAACCGAAAGGAAGGAATGTATTGTGTCGGGGAATGTTCGCATAGCATAGACAATTTCACCAATCCACACAACTGTTCATGGACTGTTAAGTACTGTTTTAATTTGACCACCTGTGGATACACTAAACCCAAAAAGTGTCCAGAATTGCACTCAATTCCTCCTGGTGGACTGATTAGAGGAAACATCAACAAGACTTTATTACATGATGTAAATTTGGTAATGACACATGTAACTTATAACATTTCCAATATACTCTCTGCCTATACAAAACATTGTAATACTAATGATGAGTCGTATGCATGGCTACAGTCACGAATCGATGATTTAATTTCTGATTACAAAGACAGACTTGCCGTCCAAATTCCACCTGCTCGCTCAAAACGAGACCTGCTCAGCAGTATAGCCGGCCTGTTCGGATCAATTAATTCAGCAGCCAACACTTATAAAATAACCAAACAATCTCAATTCTCCACATGGTTGACAGATCAGATGGCCACTGGTTTCCAACACATCACCAATAGCAATGATAATATTATCAAAGCGGTTCGTTCCGAGGCGCAGGCGCTTCTAACGATCAGCCACACATTGTTCAATCAGACCCGTACCATCGAACGTGACTTAGCCTGCAGATCATATGCACAAGATTTATTCACTGCAACAAGACAGGAAATTTTAGATCTTCGTCTTCACAAGACCCCGAGACATGTTTTGAACGATTTAATTGAGGTTTTAGATTTACATAGATGGTTCTCTTCGGAAAAAATGAAAAATGTAAAGTATTCAGAATTATTATCCACAATTATGATGTATACTGGAAACGAATGTATTGGTTGCATTGGATTTTTTGTCACTTTTCCTTTAATCCACCCAGATCAAGTTTATCCAAATTCCACTAATATTCGATCCATTGGCATGGTAGTTAAAGATCAGGTAATTAAATGGGATCACCTCACTGGATATATGACGCTGAAGAGTACTGAGACCTTATTTACCAGTCGCACTTGTTGTCATGAAACTCACAATTATATTGTCTGTACATGTAACACATTACAACCTTTCTCTCCCAATGATAGCAAACTCATAAATGTTGAATCTTTGCATGGCCATTCAAATGCTATTCAGGTGTCTCATACACAGTGGTGTGTCATCAGTGAGATGAATTCGTTCACATATGGAGGACTGACCTGTCCTGCTGATCACTCATTTTGCTTGGAAGTGACAGAGGACTTTTCTATGGGCCAGATCGACATCCTCGGAAGGATGCCAAAGGACGCAGAGGTCTCCCCATGGTGGGACGACACCTTTTATGAACACGGAACACAAGCCTTGATCGACACGATGGACCTGGTACAGAACGTCATCCTCCAAACAGAGTACCACCTTTCTCAAGCACAAGTGGAGACAAACTTGGCACGAAAAATTGCACAGATTCTGTCTAGCTCATCTACCCGATCGGCACAGACTGCATATACCTGGTGGGACTGGGTACTTCGAGGTTGCGCAGTTGGAAGCGCACTCATCTTCTCCTTCACGCTATTCCAATGTTGCTATTTCCGACACCTCATCAGATCAGTAAAAGCATCCACCAACACTATCCTAACCCTCAGCCCCCTAAAACTGCCCACCTTACAACGACTGAAGTGACACTGCAGGAAACCCCGTGAGTGGCTCAAAACAGTGCCAGAGAGAGGAACTGTAAGCCTGGTGCCAGTATGTCTGCCCCCCCCCCCCCCCCCTCGAGAGGACAAAAGGCCCTCCTGAAATCAACAGGAACTATCTCTTGACGGTCTCATCATCTCCCTCCCTCAACACACCGGGTGGTCCACACCCTGTACTGCTCCTCATCACCTAGAATTCACTGAAAAACCCATGCAATGTAATATGTACAAAAAAGTAACCATACATGTTTGATATCATTTGAAATGTCTCAGTGCGCCTGGTAAAATGGTCTCATTCTCTCAATCATAATGAAAAGCTAAAAGAAGTTCTAAAATATGAGAAGTATAGTGTACAGCGTAAGGATGTGCCCTCGCCCTGATCTTCTATTCAGATCACCTCCTGTATGTAAATAAGCATTCTCTGCCACAGGATATCAAGAAGCCTTTTGGTTGCAAATTCTAAAGACTAATTATAATGACAAGATACCACCATTTGGTGAGCTTATTGAATTATCTGGGTTTATAAGGAAATGGGACACAGAGTTCTGGGAGTCTGTAGGTTGACTGCCCACACAAATCGCTGTGTGTATTTTTCATTGCCAGGTAGTATTGTTACCTGATGATTCTATTCTTGTAACATTGGAGTTTTGAATTATTGCTTCGATTACCTGGTCAATAAATTGTAACGTTTGATTCTATTCTAACTGCCTCTAAAGATTGCTTTCTCCCTATTAGATTAGCGGATTCGTATATTTCCGCAAGCCTGCGTCAGTTTTAGCGACGGCTAATATCCGGCATCTTTTCAAGTGTACTTGGATGCAGGGGCGGGTTAATTCCGTTTAGGGACGGCGAATGCCGTCTGGTCAGACTAAACTCGGGTACGCCTATACCTCTGACTTTTGATTTAATGTTACTTTAAACAAGGACTTGACCAATCCAAAGCTATTACGAGTGTAGTACATTGATCTGCTAACATATCTGATAGTGGCCAAGAAACCTTTACTGAAGTAAACAAACTAAAGTTCTGAGGGGGCTCCAAGGGGGTTATTCGATATCTCTGATTGTGTACGTGTGAATTAACGGCAAATCTTAGATACATAACCATAATTTACCTCTGACTGATGACCGGGCCTGACGAGATTGTGTCCGTGAGACCTGTGAAAAACAGGGCCTCTAAGCGATATAGTTTCCCTACATCTGGGCGGGTAAAGTATTAAAAAGAGCTGATAAGAATAATCAATCATTCGTTCATATTTTAATGATGCACAGATATCATTAAAACCTTTTCATTTATGGAGTCAGATGAAATAACGAGACAAAATATATAAGAAAAAGTGTTCCATTTTAATGTTCTTGTTGTGTCGTGAAAAGGAAAGACTGTAATACGCAAAGCCCTTCACCCGCTGAACGACTGCCGTCATTGGGTCGATCGAGCCGGGCCTTACAACAGCCTTCATGCTTTCAATGTAGAACTAGCCACAGCTAGACAGACCTTCTTCTCAAATCTTATAAACAGTAACTTAAACAACACTTGCACTCTTTTTGCTACTGTTGAGAGACTGACAAACCCCCCAAATCAGATTCCCAGTGAAATGCTCTCCGACAGCAAATGCAATGAGTTTGCTTCCTTCTTTTCTGAGAAGATCAGTCATATCAGAAATGTTGGCATATCTTCTTGTTATGCAAAGGTCACACAGATTAGACCGCAATTTCAAAAAGAAGTAACTATGACTGTTTTTGAAGAAATTGATAGCAAATTTTGGAAGAAATAGTACAGCATCTTAAATCGTCAACCTGCTATCTTGACACACTTCCCACATCTTTTTTCAAAAGTGTGCTTAACTGTTTAGAAGCAGATCTCTTAGAAGTGGTGAACACCTCACTTCTTTCTGGGACTTTTCCAAACTCCCTGAAAACTGCAGTTGTTAAGCCCCTTCTGAAAAAGCGCAATCTTGATAACACCATGTTGAGCAACTATAGACCAATATCAAATCTTCCTTTCATTGGTAAGATTATTGAAAAGGTAGTTTTTAATCAGCTGAACAACTACTTAAACTCAAATGGATTCCTGGATAATTTTCAATCTGGTTTCCGCGTGCATCACAGCACAGAGACAGCACTCATTAAGATAATAAATGATATTCGCTTTAATTTTAATACTGGCAAAATATCAGTGCTGGTACTACTAGATCTTAGTGCTGCATTTGAGACTGTCGATCATAACTGTCGAAAACTGGGTCGGGCTTTCTGGGATGGTACACAAATGGTTCAGGTCATACTTAGAAGGGAGAGGTTATTATTTAGTAACTAAATCAGCATACTATCACCTAAAAAACATTGCAAGAATTAGAAGTTTTGTTTCCAGTCAAGACTTGGAGAAACTTGTTCATGCCTTTATCACCAGCAGGGTGGATTATTGTAATGGTCTCCTCACCGGCCTTCCAAAGAAGAGCATTAGACAGCTGCAGCTCATCCAGAACGCTGCTGCCAGGATTCTGACTAGAACCAGAAAATCTGAGCACATCACACCAGTCCTCAGGTCCTTACCCTGGCTACCAGTTACATTTAGGATTGATTTTAAAGTACTTTTACTCGTTTATAAATCACTCAATGGTCAAGGACCTAAATAAATTGCAGATTTGCTCACTGAATATAAACCAAACAGACCACTCAGATCATTAGGATCGAGTCAGTTAGAAATACCAAGGGTTCACACAAAACAAGGGGAGTCCGCTTTTAGCTATTATGCCGCCCGCAGCTGGAACCAGCTTCCAGAAGAGATCAGATGTGCTAAAACATTAGCCACATTTAAATCCAAACTCAAAACTCATCTATTTAGCTGTGCATTTGTTGAATGAGCACTGTGCTGCGTCCAAACTGATTGCACTATGTATAATAATTTTCTATTCTTAAATGTTTTAAATTAATTTAAAATACATTTTTATATAAAAAAAAATTTATTGTTGTGATTTTTTTATTCCTTGTTTTTATTATTATTTTTAATATCTATTTCACTTTCTTTTATGTAAAGCACTTTGAATTACCACATACCACTGTATGAAATGTGCAATATAAATAAACTTGCCTTGCCTTCCCTGTGTACACGAGTGTGTACAAGCATTCAGATTAAATTAACAGATTTAATATTTTATTAAACATAATAAAAAAGTGGAAGAGTTTAATGAAACAGCTGAATTTTGTCTGCTTTTATGATATTTTTATAATATAAAACTGCAGTTTTTCTATATATATAGAATTTGTGAAACAAAAAGGCTCTGTGGATGTTAAGGGTTCTTTATGGAACCATACTGACAAAAAAATATTGTTTTATGGCATTGTGTCGTAACTTTTTTAAAGAGTGTATGTAAACATACTTTTGTACATACTTTTACATATGCTATTTTGATGCTTAAGTACAAGTTTTAAGTAATACAATTATTGACTACAGGATGACTGTAAAAGTATAATAAACTATGTTGACATTGTTGACTTATAATTGAAAGCAAGATGACTTGATTCAAGTTAAATCAACAAATCCTTTTTAACATTGTATACTATTTTGAACGTTTATCTATAGTAAATGATCAAGTACTTTCTGGAAGTTTTTTTAGTTCATTGAACTCTTGGATAAGTGTTACACAATATAAGCATTTGTTATTAGAACATACTATTCTTATTTAATTTTTCATCTTGCCCGACAGCTACGACAGGTCTCCATAGAAATACATGCTAAAACGGGGTAAAAAAGATCGACTGAATTGAAACTTTGTCAATGCAACTAAATATAATTGTGCTAATGTATTCCTTTAAAGTACTTGTTTTGCATACCAGAAAACCTATCATGTCCGGTGCTGTATGTGTGGCTTGCAGCGCTTAAGTTAAATACTGAGTGTTAAATAATACAATTAGTTAAAACTTGTGCTCTTATCATTCTGAAAATCCTTTGAACTTCGCCCCGATTGGGAGCTGTTCAGTATATGCACATGTGCGCTCATTTGTGTTTAATGCAGCTAACCTAGCGTCGCTGCATGTCATCTTCCCTCTCATTAAGCTATGACAGGTCCTTTACTGCAAAATGACGGTCACTGCGACACTAAAGTGATGAAACTATGGCGC